>CM050168.1:244600966-244818466 GCA_027410445.1 Discoglossus pictus | reverse complement strand
CTCTTTCCCTCTATTTCCTTCTCTCTCTTTCCTTTCTTTGCTCTCCCTCCTTCTCCTTCTCGATCCTTCCCTCCACTCCCCCCCCCCCCGTTTGCCTCCCTCTCCCCCTTTAGCACCCAATGCAAGCCTTGCAATGAGCTGCTTCGGGGGCCAATTGCAAGCTTTACACACAAACTCGCAGTAAGACAACTATATTAGCGATGGGAACTTTTGTGTATTGCAATTTAATTTTAAAATAGTATAATTCTCTATAATAATTCAGAGAAGTTGAATTTGCACATAAAAGATAATTCTCCTACTATCACTCTCTTTACAGAACTGAACCCTACAACTACAGGACCTACCTGCGTGCAACACTGTCAACACTGGAGATTAATGCTCGCAAATATATACAGTGTGCCTGTCAATTATTTTTCCTTTTGCCGTGTCCCATTGGAAAAACAACTGTGGTGCAGAAAGAATAGCAAGATCAGATAGAGGATTGGAGAACCGTTACACGGGTGCTGTAATCAAGCCCCTTCAGTGCTTACTGCCTGAAGCATAGTTTACGGACGTGACCTGAGTGTCGTAATGCAGGAGTGCTACAGTTCAGCATACTGTTTTCCGCCATTACCATAACTTAGAGCACCAGATTTAGATAGGGCCCTATGTCAGCGCATTACAAATAAAGGATGATAATAATAATCAATACAGGCATTTAAATCTACCTGGAAAAGCAAAATGCAGTAATACAGAACTGTAATACAGAACTATGCTGCCTCAAAATCGATTATTTGTTGAACATATTTTTTTTTTTTTATTAGAGATTTATTACATAAAAAAATCTAAAAAAAAATATACATCAATTTAATTTTACATAATTTAAGACATTTTACCAAACTGTTTACTCACCTATGAATGCATACTTCATACATACTACATTCAGCACGATTATTCCACTGAACTTAAGGGGAGACAAGACTTCTAGATATAAAGGTGAGAGTTGACTTAGAGCTCACTTTGCAGGAGTCTATTCCTTGTTATCCCAGATTACACATTTATTACTGTCATTCAATACTACTCTTGAGTTCAAGAGATGTCTCTAATTCACTACAGCGTTCCATTTTTAACATTATATCCCTCCATGCTGGAGTTTTTTTCCTGTTTCCAGTTTGCCACTATTAGAACTTTAAATATTGTATACATTTTCTTTATAAATTCGATTTCATCTTTCCTATACTCTTCTAAGAATATATGAAAAAGACCACAGTGAGCCTCGGGGGAAAAAACCTTTTTCTTCAGTACCCTAGATACGTAATTGAAACCTTCAATACAAAGTGGTTAAATGCGAGGACAATTCCACCACACGTGGAGTTGGTTACCACTTTGTCCGCACCCTCTCCAACAGAATTTATCGAGAAATCTGATACACTCTAAACGGGAACATATAGCATTTATTAATTATCTGGAAAAATAACTCCATGGGAGGCATTTTTAATAACTTTATTGGTAGTTTTGAGTGCTTTTACCCAGTTTTCATTGGTTAATGTTTTGCCCATGTATAATTCCCTTTTTTTCATGCCCATTGTTTTATCTTTTTCTAGTTCCATTCGCATGATATTGAAACATTTTGATATAATTTGCAATGTGTCACACTTTTTAATAATTCATTCATTCAAGTGCACTAAGATTTTTTTTTGCTTTCGCATCCAATTTATGTCCCTTCAACACATGCAACAGTTGTTCATATACCAGCCAATTTTGGGGAAGAATGTCAAACTTATTACTTATTTGATTAAAAGTTGCTAGATCTCCTTCTATATATAGGTCTCCAAAAATGTGGATTCACTTTTTGTTACAATCTGTAGTCCAGGGTATTTCATTACATTTTGTTATTGTGTTAATTGGAGTAATATAGCTCATGGATGGTAGAATTTTAAATCTCTTGTTTATTTTTCACCATAATTTCAACATATTTTTAACTATATAACCTTCTTTCCATACATAGTTAATTGGATATAGTTCTAGAAATACTAAAGCTTTTAGATCTTCATTCAAAACCCAGGATTTATCTATCTTATACCATGAATAATTATTTTGCAGATATAACCATTTTAATAAGTAGGATAACATTGTCGGTGTTTAGGATAGTTTTAACACTGGGTATGCTGTGCATACGTTAATAAATCTCCTAGCCATTGCTTCTGTTTTCAGCCTTACGTGTTTTCTCGAGTGATTACATTTGTCTATTACTCCTTGTAGTTTTGAAACCCAATATTTCAAAAGATAAATCAATATACTTCTGAATATATAATTAATTCATGGAAGAATTACCATTTTGACACTAGAAATTCTGCCCGAGATAGAGATTCTCAAGTCACTCAATCCTTCTATAATTTAGTCCACTTTGTGGCAAACTTTATTACAATTAGTTGAGATCATTGTATTTATATCTTTATTGAAAATGATTTCTAAGTGTTTAAAACTGGGGGTTTTAACAGGTTTCACAGTTAAAGTCATATTTATAACTTCTCTTTATGTGATCCGTTTATTAAGTTCCTCAAGCTCTAAGTAAGACATTTGGGAAATTTTATATTTGTCTAAAAAGGTTTGGATTTCCTCCATCGTTGGCTCTTTAAAGGTAGGATCATAACACAAATTATATACGTTTTGGTAATATTTGGCAAAAGTTTTAGCTATTTCCTTAGGACTATAGATACATTTACATTCTCTTATTAGATATTCTAATTTCTTTTTTTTTTGGCCAATATTTTATTTCTTTTGTTGTCATAATAATGGTAGTTTTGTTGCACCCGCAATACTGCTCTATCTGCAAGTAATTGATTTATTTTATTTACCTGATTCTGTATTTTTTTTATTTCTGAATAAATTATATTGTTTGGGTTTAATTTGTTAATTTTCTACAAATTGTACAGTTGTATTAACAGTTCCCATAATGATTGACCTCTTTGTTTCATGACTTGGGCTTTCATTTTGATTAGTAAGCCCCTTGTGAAAGCTTTCTGGGTTAACCATAGCATGCTATTGTATGTAACGGATTTTGCGTTCAACTGATCAAATATAATTTCCTCTTATCATCCTCTAACATTAAGTCAACTAACTTCCAAGGAGGTCTCATACAAAAATCCCTATCTAACTTCACGACCATTGTTAGCATGTGAGCATGGTCTGACATTGTGATAAGGCCAATTTCAACTTTACAAACATTATTCATACTTAGCTTATCGGTAAAAAAAAAAAGATCTATCCTTAAGTAAAATTTATGTGTAGTAGATATAGTAGATAGAATAGTAGGAATAATCCCTTTGATCCGGATGTAGGGTCCTCCACACATCATACACGTCATTGTTCATTATCAGTTTTCTGAATTGTTATATAGTTTTGTGAGTTTTTATATAGTTGAGTGTTATAAATATATGATTAATTAACACATTTTGGAGCTGTAACGAAGAGGTTAATAATCTTGAATGTCTTGCTTGTGGATATTCGGTTATCTGTGATGTTATCTGTCATAAGGAAAAAAGACAAAACAGTCAGTAATAAAAGCCTCAGGGATGAATTTGCATCATGGACATGGGAATCAACTAAAAAGAGACAAGAGGTCGAGCAAAGGTGAAATGAAGAATCACATACAGGGGTCATTCACGGATGAAAGATTTGAATGGCTGGGACAATCCCAGGGTGCGGCTATGATGTCTATAACTGGGCAAAAGGAACTTGCTGGGTAGTAGAATTATCTTAGGAAAGGGAACAGGAGGAATTCTCTACATTCTTGCATACACACATTAGTATGTACACACATTAATACACTACTGTTGTATGTTAAAAAACCATTTAAGTTATAATTTTCCAGTGTATTTTGCTTTCTTATAGCAGTCAGATGTAAGTTAAATGGTCAGGATATAAGGTTAGAATTCCAGTATAAAAGGACATTATTTAAGTAATGTTTTTAATCATATTTTAGGCCTTTCTATCCAACTCTGGATTGACAATCAGATTAAAATCTCCCGCTACAATTATAGATCCATAAGCAAATGTTTCTAATTTCTTAAATGAAAGTTTTTTTTATATTATGGGCATATAGATTTTTAACATAATTTTTGGGTCATTAATTTCTTCTGTACATAAGATAAATCTACCACTAGGGTCAATTTCTAATAACATTTATTTTAATTTCAGATTTTTATTGAAAAACATGCAAACCCCTCTAGATTTTTTTTTTTATAAGTGGAGTTATATTTATACTCATATGTGCCTTTTGGTCGAAAATTAGGATTCTTTTCTTATCCCAGTGAGTTTCCTGTAGGAAAATCATGTCAGCTGTTTCTTGTTTTATTAGCCTCAACAGTGATATCCTTTTAACTGGCAAGTTCAAGCCCCTAAAGTTAAAACTTTAAAACTTAATTGAAGTTGTTGATTATTTTTTATGTGGGGTCTCCATTTTACGAGAATTATTATTCCTGTTAATTGCATCCAGAGATTTTGTTATTACTGTTTCTCTCACCCAACTCCTTTTTAATCGTTTATCAGGTGTATTTCACCTACTGCCAGGAACCTTACACTCTTTCATACTTACAATCATACATTCATACTCACTTAAAACTAACTTTGTTAACATCGGTAGTGAATAATACAGGGCTATACGCTGATGTCTAGAAATGTTAGACCCAATTTGATTGAGAGAGTGGTCTTGTGGGTAAACACACACTTAAATAATTATGATATTTCAGTTACAAATGGTCTTGGTTCTTATTTGGCAAGGTTCATCAAAGAAGTACCTTCGTACAAGTTGTTGTGGTAATCTCTTAACTTTTTTTTATTACTCTTAAACTATTACTTCTAATCAATATAAATTTTAAAAAAGTTAGTACATAAACTTAATGTGTTCTTCTTCGTTCCATAATTCTATAATTGCACAGCTAAATGGTCCTCCAAGACCCATTTTTTTTTTTTTTTTTACATTTCTTTCAACTAAATATTACTAGCGTGATAAATGTGCTTAAATAAGCCCCTCTTTAAATTGTGTTGAGTGTAATTCATTTTAATCCTATCATGTGCTTCTTTTAAATTAGTAAATAAAACGTTTTAGATAAGGCTTAACCACAATTGACTTCTTAAATATGTGAATCACCCGGAGCTCCTTCTTTCTACAGTGCAATTAAGTATGCTCAAAACAAACAAGTAAGAATTTACTACGGCATAACCTATTTTACCTTTTCTATAAACTAAATACTACTAAGTGCAAAATGTGCTTAAGTAACACCACATTAAATACAATTAAATCTAATCTAATAACTATATAGTCCTGTTCTGTGCGATCTTTGCAGATCATAAGATGTATAATTATTAGCAAGAGCACTTTACCATAACCAATTCCTCAACAGTATGCCTCTCCAACAACACCCTACATTTGTAATGTTGGTAAGCTCAAAACAGAGTCTGTTTCTAAGAACCAAATCCAATAAAAATTTAAAGATGAGTTACATTGCTGCAAGCTCTGTAACATTTCTTATTGGTTGTTTAACTGTTCAGTGCACACTTCATTGTTTTTGTTGACATTCCCGGGGAAGGTAAAGTTAGAGTCCAGGCCAATTTTACATTGTTATCTGTTATGATGTTCCAGTTTCCTAGGAGGTCTTCTCCTTGTCTTGGAGTATTGATTCTGTGCCAATGAGATTCTTTTAGAACTAAGAGTCCGCCTTGGGAGATCCATTTATAGACAAGTCGACCCTTCCCTAAAGTTTGCGGGATCAACCCAAATTCTCTCCTTTTTAACAGTGTTGAAGACGATAGGTCAGCAAATATAATTATGTTTTCATATGGAGCTTATAAGGTCTTTATTTTATAGCTCGCCTTTGTTATGGCTTCTTTAGTTGTCAGCTAATGTAGTCTGACTATCACATCTCTAGACATTTTACTGTCTAAGTATGATGGTTTAGGTATTCTGTGACAGGCATCTTTGTTGAACACATTTTATATCTTTGAACTCTAAACCCAAGAGTAGTGTTGTCGCGAACCTAAAATTTTCGGTTCGCGAACCGCGAACGCGAACCGCCGCAAATGTTTGCGAACCGGCGAACATCGGCGAACCGCCATAGACTTCAATGGGCAGGCGAATTTTAAAACCCACAGGGACTCTTTCTGGCCACAATAGTGATGGGAAAGTTGTTTCAAGGGGTCTAACAACTGGACTGTGGCATGCCGGAGGGGGATCCATGGCAAAACTCCCACGGAAAATTACATAGTTGATACAGAGTCTGGTTTTAAGTCATAAAGGGCATAAATTACCTAACATTCCTAAATTGTTTGGAATAACGTGCTTTAAAACATCAGGTATGATGTTGTATCGATCAGATAGTGTAAGGGTTAGGCCCGCTTCACAGTGACAGACCAAACTCCCCGTTTAACGCACCGCAAACAACCACAATTAGTCCATTTGCACAACCGCAAACTCCCCATTTGCACAAGGTTGGATAGATACCAAGCTAGCCATGTCCCGTTCCTTGTCCTCACTGATGTCATTGACAGTCTCTTCCTCCACCCAGCCACCAAGGGTCCCCGAAAGGTGACAACTGCTGTGTTTGGTCTTCCACCTCCTCAAAGCCACCTTCCTCCTCTGACTCCTCTTCTTCAGACTCCTCTCAATGCATTGCCTCTCTCTGCATTATTATAAGGTGTGTTAAGTAGTACTACTCTTATCAGTTTAAAACCTGTTACAGCACCTATCAGGGGGCGTGTATAAGGCCTAGATTTTTAGAACCAGGAGATGGAAAAAGATGCTTTGTTGGTCGTATCACTTCAATTTTGGGGCACGGCACGTGCAGTCAAAGGTGCCACCAGATAGGAGTGATGTGTTTGTAAGTACTACTCTTATCAGTTTAATACTTGTTACGTTACCTATCAGGGGGCGTGTATAAGGCCTGGATTTTTAGAACCGGGAGATGGAAAAAGATGCTTTGTTGGTCGTATCACTTCAATTTTGGGGCACGGCACGTGCAGTCAAAGGTGCCACCAGATAGGAGTGACGTGTTTGTAAGTACTACTCTTATCAGTTTAATACTTGTTACGTTACCTATCAGGGGGCGTGTATAAGGCCTGGATTTTTAGAACTGGGAGATGGAAAAAGATGCTTTGTTGGTCGTATCACTTCATTTTTGGGGCACTTTGTGACATTAGCTTCTTACGCTCAAACATGTCCTTTACAGGCACCTGACTATGGGCAGATGAGCAGGAACTGCTCAAGGCGAGAGACGGAGTGGCGGATGGTTGAGAGAGGGCAAGGAGGACAGCAGTGGTTGATGTGGCTTATGATGCTGCACCAGGAGGAGGATGGCGGCTTTGAGTTTGTGTGCGGCTGCTTGTACTCATGTGTTGGTCTGGAGTCACCCAAACATTAGCTCTCAACCTGTAGAGGATAAGGGAACCAGGCTACTCTAGACCTCATTCATCATTACAGGTTTTGACAGATCGGTACTATGCATCCAAGCTACTGTGACAACAGATATGAGTGGCACTGGGCACTTGCAGAAGTTGGATAGAGTAGACGCTGTAGGTGTGACACACACGCTTGCAGACAACTAACTGCTATGCAATCTATTACAGTAGAAAAAATGTTTTTGGTTTAAATGTACACTACTGTTACACCAGATATGAGTGGTGTGTTAAGTAGTACTACTCCCATCAGTTTAATCCCTGTTATGTGCCTTTTTTTGGGGTTTGGTTGTTGAAGCCACAGTGCAGCACCAGAGGCCAGAAAAATTAGGCATGTACACATGCCTGAAAAATTAGGTATTGTTGATCTTGCAGCGAGCAGAGAAGAAGGTAGGCCTGATTCAACGCCCCATCCCTGCATATCCACACTCAGAGATTGAGGGGGCGACCCTTACATGGCCACGGGCTGGAGATATAAAGGGGGGCCATCCCAAATAAGCACACAAGCGGGGACAAAGGTAGTGAAGGGGACATAGAGGCCCATGGACTGACGGTCGCCATCTTGGCAGGAAAAGGGCCCAGCAATTAAGCCAAACTGACCCAGCACAGGCAGCTACTTGAGTCAAACGCTGTACAATTACACCTTAATAAAGCTGAAACATGCAGCAGCAGGGATTCTAAACGGCCACACAGGGACAAGGAGGCTAACAGCCCCCACAGTCTCTGCCCCACTCGTTTTAACAGATAACCCAAGGGGCTAATCAGGGACCTTGCCCACAAAAAAAAAAAGCAGAATTTTATTGGAGGAATTATTAGTGTCTTTACCCCCCAAGAGAGGACATAATATACGGTATCTTTAGACTACCTGATGGCCAAACCTCCTTTAGCCCCAATGCTATCCAAGAAACATTTCAAAACTTCTATCAGACCATATATTCATCCCAATCCCGCTGCAGCGGATCTGACATAGAGTCCTTCCTACTACAGCAATAAGTCCACAAAATACCTGTACCTCAATTGGACAGCTTGAACCTAGACATATCCCAAGAGGAAGTTAAATCTACAATCCAAGATCTTAAATTTGGCAAGTCCCCAGGGCCAGACGGTTTTACTCATCTGTACTATAAGAAATTTGAACCCTTGCTTACTCCCGCACTTAACATCTTTGTTTAACGCTATACTAAATGGAGAACCTATGCCCCCTTAATTGAATCAGGCCAACCTCATAGTCTTTCCAAAAGAGGGTAGGGACCCGAATCTCAAACTGTATTACAAGGCAGCGCAGCTGGCTTTCATTCCTCTGGCGCATTCTCCAAAACACATCAGCCGCTCTGGGTATTTATGGAAAATGTAAGCATGTCACCTTATACATGGGATACAGTAATATGGATTCCAGGCCTGTATACTTTTTTGAGAAACTTGAAAAACCCATTGATTAAGCATTGATGGACGGAGATGAACTGGACACAAAAACTGGACACTCGGGTATCAGATCTTACCCCTATCGTACCAAATCCCCACTTTAAGATACATCTTCCGGAAAGCTCTCTCAGTTGGTGGAAGTCTCAGAACCTACTAAGGGTTGGTCCATGGTGGCATGATGACAAAATAATGACCTTTGAGTGGGTGAGAGATAGATACAATTTACCCCTGGCTGAACACTATAATTTTTGCAGGATACATCATTTTATATATACGATAAGTGGTAGGGGAACCCCCCAAAGAAACACCTGGCTTCTCAAAAAATGTAGGGATTCCCCCTTTCAGCCTGGTATTATTAGCCTCATGTATGAACTATTTAATGAAAACTCATGGGGAAACAAACCAGACTATACCAAAGCCTGGGAGAGGGATTTGGGCACCGAGTTGGCAGATAGCACATGGGATAAAAGTTGGCAAGGCTTAAGTAGGGGATCTTTAAATTATAGTCTGCTTGAGACTTCAATAAAGGTCCTACACAGGACATATATTACTCCTTTTAAGCTAATAAATGGGATCCAAAACGGAGCAGCTCATGTTTTAGGAACAGTGGTAATGAGGCTACATTTATTCATGTCTGGTGGGAGTGTTCGGCAGTCATAAGACTATGGGAAGAAACATGCTTACTAGCTGCTACAATGTTTAAGATTGACCTAATAAAATATTTTTTGAAAGAAAAAATACATATAGCTAGTAGTTGGAAAACCCCAAATTAAAACTTTCAGGAATTAATAAAAAAAATCAACTATTTACTGCATAACGAGAGATTTAACCATGTAGTCTTGGATAGAATCACCCAGTTCCAGACAATTTGGGATCCCTGGATAACATCCCCATTTAGTGCCCCCCTAATATAATAAAACATTTGTTAATGGTTGAAGCAACTCGGGGGGTAGGACCGGAGTGGGGGAGCCCTGGAGGAGACCCCTCAGAAGCAACCGGCGGCAAAATTATCCGAGGAAAGGAGAGGTCGCCTACTGAAGCCTGCCCTAGGGTAACCCAAGGGCGATTGAGCAGGTTAGATATTGTAAATAATAAGCTACTGCTGGAGTGATGATAGATAATAGGACTTTACTATTGTCTGTTTTAACATGTCTTAGGTTTCTCTTAAAAATTGCAATCACAGTAAAAAAAAAGAAAATGTATTAACCAAAAAAGTAAAAAAAAGAAGGCCTAGCCACCTAATTTTAACAAAATGTCTTCATTGTAAATATGTATTTTTGCACAACTGTTGTGTTATGCAAGACTGTTCAATATGCTTTCTTTTCCATTACATGCCGTACGCCTTCTGGCATAAAAATTGAAATTCAAAAATTAGATATTGTTGAAGCCGCTGCTGTTGCAGCGGCCAGAAAAATTGACCTTTGTTCCCCAGGCAGAAAGTGCCATAAAACATTGCCTCTTCTTGAACCCTAGTTGGTGGTGGATAATTCACACAAGTCATCCGGCATTCACAGATAACAGACAGCAGCGTGTGGACCATTTATAGCCGAAGGCAGCTCATCTCATCAGGCCTTTTTCTGTCGAATGTATCGCCCAGTGCAGTCCCTTCGGGATCCATCCCTCATTCATCTTCATAAAGGTGAGGCAATCTAGACTTTTTTGCCCTAGGCGACTTCTCTTCTCGGTGACAAAACCTCCTGCTGCACTGAACGTCCTTTCTGACAGGACACTTGAAGCGGGGCAGGCCAGAAGTTCAATTGTAAATTGGGATAGCTCAGGCCACAGGTCTAGCCTGCATACCCAGTAAGTCAAGGGGTTCATCGCTCCTCAGAGTGTCGATATCTGCAGTTAAGGAGAGGTAGTCTGCTACCTGTCGGTCAAGTCGTTCTCTGAGGGTGGATCCCGAAGGGCTGATGCGATGCGAAGGACTGAAAAAGGTCCGTATGTCCTCCATCAACAACACGTCTTTTAAACGTCCTGTCCTTGCTGGCGTGGTCGTGGGAGGTGGATTACTTTCACCTCTTCCCCTGTTATATTGCCCTTGTGCTGTGACATCACCCTTATATGCTGTGTAAAGCATACTTGTTAATTTGTTTTGGACCTGCTGCATCCTTTCTGACTTGCGGTAATTTGGAAACAAATCAGGCACTTTCTGCTTATACCGGGGGTCTAGTAGCGTGCACACCCAGTACAGGTCGTTCCCCTTCAGCCTTTTTATACGAGGGTCCTGCGACAGGCACGACAGCATGAAAGACCCCATTTGCACAAGGTTGGATGCCGAGCTAGTCATGTCCCATTCCTCGTCCTCAGTGATCTCGCTGAAGATATGTTCTTCCCCCCAGCCACGTACAACACCACGGGTACCAGATAGGTGACAACGAGCGCCCTGGGATGCCTGTTGTGATTGGTCTTCCTCCTCCCCCTCAAAGCCACATTCCTCCTCTGACTCCTCTTCCTCACAATCCTCTTCAAGCGTTGCCGCAGGTCCAGCAAGCGATGCTGATAAGGCTGTTTCTGGTGGTGATGGTGACCACAACTCTTCCTCTTCCTCGTCACGCTTATCTACGGCCTGATCCAGCACTCTTCGCAGGTCACGCTCCAGGAATAAAACAAATAGTATGATGTCGCTGATGGTGCCCTCGGTGCGACTGACAAGGTTTGTCACCTCCTCAAAAGGACGCATGAGCCTACAGGCATTGCGCATGAGCGTCCAGTAACGTGGCAAAAAAAATCCCCAGCTCCGCAGAGGCTGTCCTAGCACCCCGGTCATACAAATACTCGTTAATGGCTTTTTCTTGTTGGAGCAGGCGGTCGAACATTAGGAGTGTTGAATTCCAACGTGTGGGGCTGTCACAAATCAAGCGCCTCACTGGCATGTTGTTTCGCCGCTGGATATCTGAAAAGTGCGCCATGGCCGTGTAGGAACGCCTGAAATGGCCACACACCTTTCTGGCCTGCTACAGGACGTCCTGTAAGCCTGGATACTTATGGACAAAGCGTTGTACGATCAGATTACACACATGTGCCATGCACGGCACATGCGTCAACTTGCCCAAATTCAATGCCGCCAACAAATTTCTTCCGTTGTCACAAACCACTTTGCCAATCTCTAGTTGGTGCGGAGTCAGCCATTGATCCACCTGTGCGTTCAGGGCGGACAGGAGTGTTGGCCCGGTGTGACTCTCTGCTTTGAGGCAAGTCAACCCCAAGACGGCATGACACTGCCGTATCCGGGATGTGGAATAGTATCTGGGGAGCTGGGGGGTTGCCGTTGATGTGGAGCAAGACGCAGCAGCAGAAGAGGACTCAGCTGAGGAGGTTATGGAAGAGGATGGAGTAGGAGGAGTAGAGGAGGTGGCAGCAGGCCTGCCTGCAATTCATGGCGGTGTCACCAACTCCTCTGCAGAGCCACGCATTCCATGCTTGGCAGGCGTCAGCAGGTTTGCCCAATGCGCAGTGTAGGTGATATACCTGCCCTGACCATGCTTTGCAGACCAGGTATCAGTGGTCAGATGGACCCTTGCCCCAACACTGTGGGCCAGAGATGCCATTACTTTCTTTTGCACAATTGAGTACAGGTTGGGGATTGCCTTTTGGGCAAAGAAATGTCGGTCGGGTACCTTCCACTGCGGTATCCCGCCGGGCAAGGGGGTGACTTTGTGGCATTGGCTTCTTACGCTCAAACATGCCCTTGACAGACACCTGACTGTGAGGAGATGAGCAGGAACAGCAAGAGGCGAGAGACGGAGTGGTGGAGAGTTGAGAGGGGGCAAGGAGGACAGCAGTGGTTGATGTGGATGAAGATGCTGGACCAGGAGGAGGATGGCGGCTTTGAGTTTGTGTGCTGCTTCTACTCATGTGTTGATCCCATTGGCGTTTGTGCTGTGACATCATGTGCCTTCACAAAGCAGTTGTACCTAGGTGGGTGTTGGACTTCCCACGACTCAGTTTCTTTTGGCACAGGTTGCAAATGGCATCGCTGTTGTCAGAGGCAGACACACAAAAAAAAATGCCACACTGCTGAGCTCGGCGGTGACGGCATTCTGGTGGTGGCAACAGCATGCGTTGATTGGCGTGCTGTCTGGCTGACCCCGGGTGCTGATGCATGCTGTCTGACTGTGCCACTAGCTCGTTGTGATGACCTCCCTCTACTTCCAACTCGTCTCCTCCTCCTCTCTGTCTCCCCATCTGAACTTTCCCCCTGTTCTTCTTCTCTTCTAGCAGGCACCCACGTGACATCCACGGACTCATCGTCATCATCATCACCCGCCTCACTTGTATATGACAACTGAACAAAGGAAGCAGCAGCGGGTACATCATCATCATCATCATCATCACATCGTACGTACATGTGTGTAATGCTGCCTGACTGAGACATATCCCTGTTATCTACATTCTCTGGCAATAATGGTTGCGCATCACTCATTTCTTCAAACTGATGTGTAAATAACTCTTCTGACTGATCAATTGAATTGGCTGTGGTACTAGTGTTGGTGGTGGCGGCAGGCGGGTGAGTGGTAACTTGAGAGGTGCCCCAAGCTAAGCTGGAGGAAGATGGTGCGTCAATGTTCCAAGCGGAAGCTGTAGAAGATTGAGTGTCCTGTGTTAGCCAGTCAACTACGTCCTCTGAACATTTCAAGTTCAGGGTAACTGGCCTCTGAACACTGGGCATTATTGTAGGGCCAAAGGGAATCACAGCACCACGACCACGACGGCCTCTGCGGGGTGTCCTGCCTCTGCCTGTCATTTTTTTTTAAAATGTGGACTGTTGGTACCCCAACTAGACTGGATTGGTTGAACTTGGCACAGTATTTGTAAGCAGGACACACACTATGGGTAGCGGTCAAGCAAATGAACTTTGATTGACGGTCAGTCAGGCAAATGCACTTACATTTAATAAACAAAAAGTTTGGGTTTTTTAAATGTGGACTGTTGGTACCCCAACTAGACTGGATTGGTTGAACTTGGCACAGTGTATTTTAAAATTATGAGAAAACATTTTCTGTAAACTAAATAAAAATCATATTAGGAGGTTGAAAGAAAAAGAAACCGGATGGGGGGATACCGAGCAGAGCACACCATCTACAGCCCACTGGGAGACAAAATCATCCATTCCCCCAGTAGACAAAGCCAGGTGGTACTCTGCCCGGATACGGGAGCGCACCAGCACCCGGAACATGGCCTCAGGTGACAAGGGAACCCCCCCTATCAAACACTGCTTCCTGGACTTATATATAGCCAACTTGGCTAATGCCAGGAGCAGGTTGACGAGGAGGTCCCTGGCCTTATTGCCCCGGGACACTGGGCGCCCAAAAATAAAAATGTGAGGGGAGAAATGCAGCCAGAACTGCAGGAGGAGGCCCCTCAAGAGTGACAAGAGGGGCTGCAGTCTGGCGCAACTAAAATAAATATGATACACGGACTCTCCCTTGCCACAGAATGGACAAGTGGAGGGAGAGTCCGTGAATTTAGCTAAGTACTCTCCCGTGCTCAGTGCACCATGGAGCACTCTCCAACTTAAGTCCCCGGTGGGTCGTGGAACTAAATCAGAATAAAGTTCCCTCCACCGGGGCCTCTTGCCCTCGTCAGCTGGTAGGACCCGCCTCCAGATGGTATCGGGACGGGTCACGAGGGCAAGGAAGTGCACTGTATGGAGCACGAGAGAATATAAGCTCTTCCTCGGCATGCCGCGAAAGCATGCCGAGGGTATGTCCCTCAACCTCGAGAGGTTGGGGACAGGAGGAGCCTGAGGGGAAACACGGGGCTTGTATCCAATGCAAACAGCTGGAGAAGGGGTGTTGAAAGGTGCATGTGGCACTCCGGCCTGCAAAGCCCCGCGAAGGAAGGTGCGCGAGTCGGGGGAGATGGCATCTCTAATCTCCTGGAGCAAGCGCCCTGAGACACCCAATCAGAACGCCCGTATTCCAGGAGATCCCCGACTCGGGTCATCCGTGCATGACTAAGGCGGCGGATGATACTGGGGGACTGTAACATTGGAGCCCCCACTGCTGCATTAAATAGCAGGGGCTCCGTGAATATTTCATCCCCCAAAGGCACGCCCTGCCTGGTCACGGAGACCATGCTCCAAGCCTTGAGGGTTTCCTGGTAGTATGCCGGCAACACAGAGAGGTCTCTCCCAAACCCCTCGGGCCTGATCAGAAATAATTGCCGGTCATACCCCAGGTTGCGCAACTGGCGATAAAAGCTGGATGCCAGTGCGCACCACTGCGGAGAGGGATCTGCATATAGGTATCTCTGCAGGTACTGAAGGCGGAAGGTGGACAACTGGGAGCACACACAAACTACTCCCTGTCCACCCTCCACCAAAGGCAGACTTGCAACCCCTGCAGAGACCCAATGCCTTCCCATCCAGAGGAAATCTAACAAATTTCTCTGGATATTGGTGACAAACTCGGGGGTCGGACTCAGACAAATCAGCCGGTGCCAGATCTGAGAAGCCACCAGCTGATTCACCACTAGAGTCTGCCCCCTAAGGGAAAGCATTTTTGCTAGACCCCTCCATCGTCCCAGACGAGAGAGGACACTGCCCTCTAACTCCCTCCAGTTGTCTGGGACGGAAGCGTCCGCAGCGGACAGGTAGACCCCCAGATATTTAATGACATCTGCCTCCCACGTGATGTCACGAAACGTGGGAGGCAAAGAGTCTGCCTGTAAATTACCCTCTAAAAGGCCTGTGCATTTGGACCAGTTGATCTGAGCGGAGGAGGCAGCTGAATATACCTCCTGGCACTGTTTTGCCAGCTCAAGATCAACTGGATCCTGGGCCACGAGGAGCACATCGTCAGCATAAGCTGAAAGGACAATCCGCATGTCTGGATCTTTTAGCACCAGCCCTGTGAGCCTTTTCCTCAGTAGGGAGAGGAAAGGCTCAATGGCCAGTGCATATAACTGTCCAGACAAGGGACATCCTTGACGCACCCCTCGTCCAAATACCAAAGGTGCTGTTAGGGACCAATTGATTTTAAGTAAACACTCTGCAGAGGCGTACAGCATTCTTATAAAGCCCACAAACTGTGGGCCAAAGCCGTACGCTTGCAGAGTGGCTATGAGGTAACCATGGTCCACCCTGTCAAACGTCTTCTCTTGATCTAAAGAGAGAAAGGCGAGTGACAGACCAGTCCTGCGAGAATAATGCAATAGATCCCGGACCAGAAAGATACTATCAAAGATAGTCCGGCCCGGGATCGCATAGGACTGGTCAGGGTGAACCAATTCTGCCAGCACAGACCCAAGTCTAAGCGAGATGGCTTTAGCTACAATCTTGTAGTCCGTGCTGAGCAGAGAGACCGGTCGCCAGTTCTTAATAAGCCGGAGATCCCCCTTTTTGGGCAGAAGGGCAAGTACTGACCTGCGACAAGACAGGGGCATCTCCCCGGTCTCCAGGGCTTCCCCAAGGACCAGATGGAAATCAGGTCCCAGAGTCTCCCAGAAAAATTGGAAAAACTCTACAGTCAGTCCGTCCAGTCCTGGAGACTTCTCACAGGACATGGCACGGAGGGCTTCAGAGAGCTCTTGAAAAGATAGTGGTATATCAAGCCGCTCTCTTACACCCTCACTGACTGTGGGGAGCCCCTCCCATAGCACCCTGCAGGCGTCTGGAGAAATGGGATCCGGAGAGTAAAGATCTTTATAAAAGTTCCGGGCTCTATCCCGGATACTCTCCGGATCTGTAAGGGGGGCACCGTCTTCATCTAGAAGACAGGTGATGTGCCTACTGTTACCCCCCTTTTTCTCCAGTGAGTAGAAGAGGCGCGAGCCGCGGTCTAGATCTTTGAGAAAACCTAAGCGGCTGCGCACGTATGCCCCCTTGGCCTGGTGTCGTTCCAGGTCACAGAGGACACCCTTCCTCTCTACATACTCGCTCTGCAGGGATTGGTCCCTACAAGTGAACAGCCTCTGCTCCAGATGGAGTACCTCCCCCCGGAGTGACTCCAACTCAGCTTCGCGCTGCCCACTCGCACCCTTGGTATATTCCTGACACAGAAGTCGCAAATGAACCTTGCCCACGTCCCACCACAGTTTTAACGTGGCAAAGTCCCCCTTGCAACCCCTCCAGTCCGTCCAAAACTCCCGGATCAATGTCACGAGCCCCTGGTCCTTCAACAAAGCATTGTTGAAGTGCCAATAGGCGGCTCGTGGCGCTGTTGGCGTTAGCGCCACTGTCACAGACACACAGTTGTGGTCTGTGAACGGAGCCAGCCTAATGGCACAAGAACCGACTCGTGACATATAGTGACTAGATATATATAGTCTGTCGATCCGGGAGTGGGACACCAGACCGGCTCTCACCCTGACGTAGGTGAAACCGTCTGATGCCCCTGGGTTCTGCTCTCGCCAGATGTCCTCCAGGGAGAAGCGGGCGATGATCTCCCGCAGGGCTGACGCAGAAGGCGGGTACGGCTCTGGACTATTCCGGTCCAGAGCGTCGAGGGTGCAGTTGAAATCACCCCCGAGTACCAAACACTCATCTGCGTCAACCGTCTCCAAAAACTGGGACAGTCTGGCGAGGAACCTCACTCTCTCGAGCCCTCCAGCAGGGGCATATATATTAACTAGGTTAATGATGCTACCCTGCTCTCGGACCCGGAGGTGGATTAGACGGCCTGGGATAACAGCTTTCACAAGCAGCAGCTCTGGCTGAAAAGACTCTGAGAACAGGGTCACCACTCCACATGACGCCGATGTGAAGTGGCTGAAGAAGACCCTGCCTCTCCACTCCAGTTGCCACGAGGCCTCAGCCTCTTGAGTGGTGTGAGTTTCCTGCAGGAAGCTCACAGAGTACCCTCCCTGATATAAATAGGAGAGTACCTGGAACCTGCGGAAACTGTCTTGACAGCCATTGGTATTTAGCGTGCTGATGTGCAAAGCCATTACTGCGTGTCAGGAATTGTGCGTTCCTCAGACCCTTGAGACTGCTGATAGGACACGCACATTTTATAGAATTTACGGACGCGGAGATGCTCCGCAGTCCCAGAATTCTTGGCCCTAGTGCTGACCACTAGATATTGCTGGAGAGAGTGGAGAATAAACGACATATTCTTCCACCTCTCCAAGGCCAGCCGCACCTTCCTTTTCTTTTGTCCATGAAGGGTGCTCTCAAGGAATAGATCTATTTCCTTGACAGGGATAACCCACCCAGAATCTGATGTTCCTTCTAGTGGGTCACCCCTGGGCTCCTCTTGGCTGAGGGCTTTTACTCCACCCTCCCCGGCTGGAGTCAGTTTCCTCAGCTTTATTCTCAGGGACCCCCTCTTAGATGATACAGAAGGAGTCCCTTTAGCACCCTTCAAGGTAAATAATGGACCCTTGGATTGCTGCTGCACCCCTGTAGCTTCAGGAGTGCATTCAGGGGTAGCTGGCTGGACAGCAGCGGCTGGCATGGCTTCCTTAATGGAAGCCTTGGAGGCTTTATATGCCTCCTCTGCCAGTTCCTTCGCTGCTTGCTCAGCTTGGATGGCACCGATGTTAGGGTCAGTGGACGGCTGAGGAGGGTAGACAGGCTCTCCCATGATGTTAACAGGAAAACCTGTTTTATCACCCTCCCCCATTTCCACTTCCCCTTGTGCCACATCCCCCCTGACAGACAAATCCATGGGGTCCTGAATGGGGGTCATGCCTATATTCCCCCCCTCCAGTAGTGACTCGGCCTGGGGCTCTAACAAAGCCCGAGGTACGTCACTAGAGAGTGACACTGGAGGAGGAGACTGACTGGTGCCCTTGAAGCTCAGCAATTCAGGGACACTGACTACCCATTCAGCAGGGGCTTTGTTGGGTCCCCCCTCAAAGGCCAGAGGCAGAACCTGATATTTCTTGCCTACCCCTGCCTCACTTGGGAGACCCTCTTGCCCCTGCTTTTCCTCCAGACCCTTTTCCACATTAACCCCTATAGGGTCTGGAGAGAGAGATGTGTGGTCTGGCACCGGCTGGCTGAGCTTAATAACTTGGCCAGACAATGTCACCGGATGAGGAGGAGATGTTTTGTTCCTCTTCTTGCTTTTAGAGGGAGGTGCTCCACTATAGAGCACTTCCCACTTATCAGCAACCTCCCTGTTGGTTTTATGCTTCCTCTTCCTGGGGACGTCACTCCTGGAAGAGGAGCTGCCACTAGCTGCCTCCCCTGCAGAGGGCTTATTATCCCTCTGATTACACTGTGCCCCCACACTAACTGATGTAATTATGGTGGGGGCAGATTGGGACTTGGGAGATGCAGCTGTGACACTGGGAGGACCGGTGACATTCTTCCCCTTTTTCCCCGTGTCTGCAGTCTTGCTGGAGACCACAGACACAGATGGCTTTTTTAAGGAAGAAGGGGGTTTGGAGGCCGTGGTGGTGGCTTGAGGAAAGGCCTCCTTGCCTGAGCTCTGTGGGGGGGCTATGACCCTTGAGGTCCCCGCTGTTATGGGCTCAGCGGGGATGGGTGCCGTACTGACGGAGGTGCCATTTGCTGGGGCTGGGGCATGATGCTTTACATTAGGACAATTCCTACGTGTATGCCCCAACCCTTTGCAATGATAGCACTGCACCTCCGTAGTGCTGTAAAAAATCCTGTACAGCACCCCCTCAAATGGAACCCCAAAAGACCCCTCTATGTTTTCTGCACCCTGAGGCAGGCACATTTGTACCTGCCTCTTGAATTTTTAATAAATGGTGTTTTTACTTCCCCTAGGGTTAGCAGGTGGGGGCGCAGGAGGGAGTCTGGTAGGAAGGGGGGCACATTAGAGAGTTTTACTTTTGTGCCCAACCCTTCCAGGGGTTCTATTGGGACATATAATCCCCCCACTGTGATGCCTCTCTGTACAAGAATGTGAGCAGCAGCCAGCGTACGGGTAAAGAAAACTGCTTTCCCGTACATTTTGCTGGCTGCTACTATAACAGAGGGGCTGATGACGTTAGCTGCAGCACGCAGATAGATATCAATGCTGTAGACCCCAGACATCTGACATTTAACCCCATGCTTCCTAGTGATCTGCTCCTCAGCCCCAGCGGTGGTATTACTGGGGCCAGCAGAAACCACCTGTGACCAGGTATTAGCCACAGGGGTAGGTCTGCTGGCAGAACCACCAGGAGCTGGGGCTGCCTTATCTGCCTGGGGCCTATGCTGTGCAGTGCTGCAGCTAGGATTTTCAGGGGCCATTATTCCCCCTTTTGACCCCTGAGGCTTCTTAGTGGTCTTATCCCTCATGTTTAGACCCTTTTTTTTTTTTAGTTTATTTGTTTTATTTATTTTTATTTTTTGTTTTATGATTTTCTATTGTTTTCTTTTTTTAAATATAAAAGCGTGAAAAAGAAACAAAAAGACAAAACTAAGGGAGAGAGAGAGATGATGTTTGGCAGTGGAAGGGTTAATGGCCTGTTGCAAGGTGTTGCTAATTGCAACAACACAGAGAACACAGAGGCTTTTTAACCCCTCTGTGTCTCTGTGTCAGATGTTAAAAAAGCCTTTTAAAAACTTCAAATTGTTTCCCCCCCCACTGCCTACAAAGATGTTACTTGTCTTCTCTCCCCCCAAAACATAAAACCCAACACCAAACAAACAAAACTTTAACAAAACCTGAAAAACTTAAAAAAAAAGTCAAAGTAAAAAAAGTTCCAGGAGTGAAGGTGAAGTGCTAAGGGAGGGGTGTGGCAAAGTATCCAGGAGACAGCTCACTCTCCTGGGATAGATAGCTGAGCCTGACTCCCAGAAAACTAAAACTTAAATTAAACTAAGAAAAATACCGCAAAAACTCCCAAAAATGAACAACACCGTGCACAAAGTGCTTATAAACAGAAAGGTGTTAAAATAAAACTTGTATTTGAGGGACTAAGACCCTAAAAAGCCTTTTGTTTAGAGCTCAAGCATGCACACAACCTCTTGGCACAGTACTTGAAAGCAGGACACACACTATGGGTAGCGGTCAAGCAAATGAACTTTGATTGACGGTCAGTCAGGCAAATGCACTTACATTTAATAAAAAAAAAGTTTGGGTTTTTTAAATGTGGACTGTTGGTATCCCAACTAGACTAGATTGGTTGAACTTGGCACAGTACTTGAAAGCAGGACACACACTATGGGTAGCGGTCAAGCAAATGAACTTTGATTGACGGTCAGTCAGGCAAATGCACTTACATTTAAGAATAAAAAAGTTTTTTTTTTTTTAAAGTAGACAACTAGTAAACAATATTATATTGTATGCGTTGTGCACGCACAGTATAAGCTGTGAGCCTGACACACACTTGCAAGCAGGGGCTAGCAGGGAGACAGGCAAATTAAATTAGATTACACAGAAAAAAAAATGATGTTATAGCCCTAAAAAGGACTTTTTGGGGTGCTGTGTTTACAGCAGAGATCTGATGAGTCCTTCAGCACTGCACTGGACACTGAATAAACTTGCCTAGCTATGGTTTTCCCTATTGATGCAGCATCATCCAAACTGTCCCTCCTCTCTGTAAGACTGCAAGTTAATTATGATTCCAAAATGGCTGCTGTCCATGAGGTAGATGGCTCTGGAATGGAGTGTATGCTGCTGATTGGCTGGAATGTGTCTGCTGACTGTGACATGCAGGGTCAAAGTTTGCTCAATGATAAAGTATTGGGGGCGGGTCGAATCTCGTATATGTTCGCTGTTCGGCGCGAACGCGAACATGCTATGTTCGCCGAAAAAAGTCCGCCGGCGAACTATTCGCGACATCTCTACCCAAGAGCTGAAATACTATGGCCAACTATGAACTCAAACATCTTACTTATATCTATTGAACAAATTCTCTACTTAAAGGATGTCTTCAATCATTAGACTACTATTCCTTTCCTTATCCTGTCATAGACAGTGAAGAACAGATTACTGTAGTGTTAAAGCAGCTACCATGGGTGCTAATCTTTCATCTAGCCAAGTCTCTTTCATACATGATAGTTCTATTTTTAACATTCTTTAAAACTGCTGAGTGTACACACTGTGAAACTTCAGGTAACATTCTGTATTTTAATTAGAAATTATTCATGAGGAGAAAGACTTTCTGTTCTTTCACATGTACTCTAAGTTCTGATCTGATTTATACTTTACATTTCTCCATCTATACAGTAGAATGTTAAATTAGAACTCAAAGAGAATTATTCTATTTTTCCTGGAATATATTGTAGTTTCCTTAATCATTCTTCACCTACACTACCAGTCTCTATGAGTTTAATGAAAGGGTGTCAAATCTCTTTGGATCTCTGTCCAGCTGTCAAATCCATTGGCTCTGATTGGATCAAAATATGCAGGCAATGAACATTTAATAGACCATTTAATATTTATTTTCTCTTTATGCAATGGATTGCAATAAAGTATTTTATAGAAAGAATTTTGGTTATGAACAGAAAAACGTGATGCAACTATCATAGAGTATTCTTCCCTTTCTATTCTCAAAATGTTCAAAAAACAACAAATTAAAAAGATATAGTATCTCATATGTGGTATTGCCCTATTAAAATTGTTATAGATTTCAAATAGAGTCAACATGAACAATGGAAGTTAAGCAACCACTTGAATTACAAGTCTGAAAAAAAACAGTGTCTCCCATAATTGGGACATGCTACAAGACTTTATAAGGTCACCGTCAATAACCACTCATACACACAATATGAAATAACATTTACATTGCCCTCCAACACTACCAATGAGAAGTCCCTCCATGTAGGGAAGGATAATGTGTACCACAGTCCTCTCTCACAGAACATATATTCTACATGGCAATAGACAACAAAATGATAGTCAACTGCCAATGTTTTTTACCTACTAGATCACAATCTAATGAGTCCCATATATGAATATAACTACTGAACTAATGCTATTATACATAAAGAGCTCATAGCCTTTGTGTGTGTGGGTGGTTTATCCTATTGGGCCATAATCCATTTACCACTGAAACATTCAAATCATATCTAAATCCAAAGTGCTCACATTTTCTCCCAAGTATCTAATCTTGTTTAAAAGAAAAGGAAATTGTATCCAACATCAAACCAAAATTGAATGCAATATTAAAAACTGTGAAGAATATTTCACAATTTTTTAGGCAAGTTCTTTATCACTGCACAATATACAAATCACACTTAAATGGTGCTTTAAATTCAATTCTGTTTCACTAATACATATTCTTCCTTTGTTAACATCATTTCCAAATAATTTAGAATTCCAAATAAAATACCAACAAACATAATTAGTTATTCAGAATTAATTTTATTCAGAATTAATTGGTGATATTTTGGAATACAAAAGAGAAACTTTAAAAAACAAACTAGGATCACATGATCATTTTTACATGCATTTCTGTACACATTGCTAATTAATATTTATTTAATTAATTACATAAATGTAACTAGACTTCAGCCACTCATATGCATATAACATTTAAACTCAATACAATACAAAAATATGATTAAAAAAAAACTTCAATTTTAATAGACATTTAAGTTTTCGTAAATATAATCCTATCTATCTATCTATCTATCTATCTATCTATCTATCTATCTATCTATCTATCTATCTATCTGTAAATAACACGACAGATACACAATAAAAAAATGGTACATCATCAGGAGCAGTTACTCACATTTCATAACCCCAAATTTGAGGTATGTTAATGGCTCATGTTGAGTCCTTTCATCTCCGAGTCTGGTTCTTGTCCTTTCAACTTTATGTTTCAGATAGGGTTGATTATGAGTTCTAATTATTTATACTTCTATGAAACCCAATGGCGTTTCAAAGTAATGAGTTAGGGATTAAAAAAACGAGATCACAGGAGCTCTTCATGATTAAAAGCACAATGGGCCACATTCAATTACAAGCCTGCAACTCTCTCACCGATGCAACTCTCTCTGCGATTGAGTTGCAGGCCCCTGTTCCCCTCCATTTCCAATGCTATCCAATTCCCAAGGGCCGAAACTCGATGCCCGAGATCCAAAATTGGAAACCCGGGTTTCCAAAGTGAGCAGAGCCGGGCTTGTGAATGCAAGCCCGTAGCTACTGCTTACAATGCGCCAATAGTAAATGAGGTAATCAAACCTGTGGGTGCTCCTGCAGCCTTCCTATATGAAACCCTGATGCAGGATCCCCATAGGGACCCCCGCAGCATTGGGCGGTTAATATTATTTGCCACGGGGCTACTTACAGTACCCCAGCATCATGAGGTGAACAATTTGTGTGCCGTGGGCCCTTTAATGATCTGCAGCAGAAATGTAACATTTTTAAATGCTGCGGGGGTCACCATTGGGACCCCTGCAGCAAGGGTTAATTTGGGGACTCTGCAGAGGTCCCAATCTGGACCCCTGCATCATAGGGTTAATGTGGGGATCCTGTGGGGGTCCCAATTGGGACCCCTGCATCATTGGGGGTTCATTTATGAGTGTGGGAGCCGGGGTGTTAGGAGCAGTGGGGACATTTCGGGAAGCATACGTAAGGGCTTCTAAAGCCCTTGTGGGTCCTCTCTAGCACATGTAGGATTTGGTCCTCCATTTACGTTTTACAAGTTAGGATACGTTTGTGATCTTGGGGGAATCGGGCAATTAAATAGCGATTTGCAATTTTAGCCGTGCAAATGTGACAGATCAAAGGTTTCTGAGTGGTGTAGGCTACGAGTTTGACAGCCACCAATTTCGCAAGGTCGTAACTCATAACCCGATCAAAGACCGCAAAAAAAGCAAATAGAATATCAAATTTGCCTATGACCTCACTTGCGGTCCATCAAATCTCAAATTTGGCCAATTGAATAAATGAGGCTCAAAGTATTTTAAAAATGCATTGTGATTTTAATCTTAATCTTAAACTTTACATGATCCTATGGGTTTAGGTTGAAAGCAATACAGTCAAACCCATAAGGGGTAAGTATAAATTATTGGAAATAATAACCCATATGAAATATATATTTATGCCATCTGAATCAGAAAGATTTACAATAAGTAGTTGTCCGTAGCTTTAACGTTTGTCCTATTCATATTCTATGCTCTGCGTGTATTTCCTCTTTTACTTTATGATGTTGTTCAGGGAGCTGCCATGTTTTATTCTGTTTAGTCCCTTTCTTCATTTTGATAGGGGTTATTAAATGCAAATGCTTATTTACATAGTTACATAGTTAAATAGTAATTAAGGTTGAAAAAAGAGTCCATCAAGTTCAACCTTTTAAGATCTCCTCTGATCTGCAATATGTGGATTAGTTATTAATTCATTAGTTGTGACTTAATTATTAATCAATTATGCAAATATTTATTTTTTAATTACATTTTTAAATTATGAATTAATCCCGAGGAAGGCAAACAGAAAACAAAACACCCCAGTGAAACTTTGCCAATCATCTCAAAGGGAAAAAATAATAATTCCTTACTAACCCCAGACACTGGCTATTGGATTTCTCCCTGGATCAATACTCTCTCTCTAATTATCCAGGATAACCCTGAATTCCCTTCTTAATTAGAAATAAATCCAGTCCCCTTTTAAAGTTATCTATCGAATCCGATGTCGCCACCTCCTCTGGTAGAGTATTGCACAGATAAATCACCCTTACTGTGAAGAACCCTTTTCTTTCTTTCTTTTTCCTTCTACCCTCAAGGGATGTCCTCTTGTCAATTGAAAACCTCTTGGCAAAAAAAGCTCCCTTGACAAATCTTTATACTGACCATGTATTTATTAATATAAGGTAATCATATCTCCTCTTAGACACCTTTTTTTCTAGAGAAAATAAGTTTAATTTGGTTAGTTTTTCTTCATAACTTAGCCCCTCCATTCCCCTTATTAGTTTTGTTGCCCTCCCCTGTACCTTTTCCAGCTCTAAAATCTCCTTTTTATGAAGTGGTGCCCAAAATTGTACTCCATATTCCAAATGAGGGCGTACTAGGGATTTGTATAGTGGCAGAATTATATTTGCTTCCCTTGGTTCTATACCCTTCTTTGTACATGCTAATATTTTATTTGCCTTTGCAGCTGCTGCTTGGCTTTGAGCACTGTTACCTAGGTGGTTGTCCACAGGCACTTCCAAATCCCTTTCAATATTTGATACCCCTAGATTTGCTCCATTAAGATTAGAAATTGCTTTTCATTCCCAGATGCATAACTTTACATTTAATCATATTAAATCTCATCTGCCATTTAGATGACCATTCCTCAATTGTATGTAAATACTTTTGGAAGGAAAGCACATCATTATTTGATTAAATTACCTGGCACAACTTCGTGTCATCAGCGAAAATGGAAACAATACTTTCCAGTCCCACCTCTAAGTCATTAATAAATAAGTAAAAAAGGAGAGGACCTAATACTGAATGAGGAACCCTACTTACCACATTAGTCCCATCGGACCATGTTCCATTTACAACAACACTTTGCTTCCTGTCTTTTAGCCAGCTCTCAATCCATGAGCAGATATTTACTGCAATTCCTGTATCTCTTAGTTTGCACAATAGTCTCCCATGTGGCACTGTGTCAAAAGCCTTTGCAAAATCCAAAAAGACTACATCCACTGAGTTGTCTTGATCCAGGTTCCTACTAACCTCCTCATAGAAACTGATTTGTTTTGTTTGACATTACGTATCCTTTATAAATCCATGTTGACTCCTACTTATAATCCTGTTCAAATAGACATATTCTTGTATATTATCCCTTATTAACACTTCTAAAAGGATTTGCTCTTGTTCCCTTTTTAAATATAGGTATCACATGCTTTTCTCCGGTCATCTGGTAGAGACCCTGTGTTGAGTGAATCTTGAAAAATTTAATGTAATGGTTTGGCTATTACAGAAACTAGTTCATTCAGTACACTTGGATGTATTACATCTTTCTTCTAAAATGCAAGTGCATTTAACAGAGATATTGAAAATCTCAAAAGTTGATTAAGCAACTGCATTAGGGACAGAGATAGATTGGGATAGACATAGAGAGGGGGGTGATAGAGAGATAGAGGGATAAGTAGATAGAGGGATAGATAGTGGGATAGGTATAGAGAGGGTATAGAGAGGAATAGGTAGATAGAGGGAGGGAGATAGAGAGGGAGAAAGGGGATAGATAGAGATAGAGGGAGGAATAAAGAGGAATAAATAGGAAGAGAGGGATAGAGGGAAAGGAAGAGATAGATAGAGATTAGGATAGAGAGAGGGATAAATAGTTATGGGATAGATAAAGATAGGAGGATATATAGAGAGAGGGATAGATAGAGATAGAAATAGAGAGAGAGTCGGATAGATAGAGAGGGTGATAGATAGAGAAAGAGATAGGGATTGATAGAGAAAGAGGGAGGTATGGAGAAATAGGGAGAGAGGGATAGGGATGGAAAAAGAAAGGGAGAGAGCTAGGGAGGGAAGAAGGATATAGAGATAGGGAGAGAGGGAGGAAGATAGATAGGGAGGGAGAGAGGGATAACAAGAGAGAGGTATAGGGAAAGAGAGAGAGAGGGAGAGGTAGGGATAGAGAGAGAGGTTTAGGGAGAGAGGGAGAGAGAGTGAGGGGGAGAGAGGTATATATATATATAGAGAGAGAGATAGGGAGGGACAGAGGGAGGGAGAGAGAGATAGGGAGAGGGAAGGAGGGAGATAGAAGGATAGAGGGGAAGAGAGAGATAGAGATAGATAGGGAGAGAGGGATAGAGAGGGAAAGAGATAGGGAGGGAGAGAGATAGGGAGGGAGACATTTAGGAAGGGAGAGAGGTAGGGAGGGAGCAAGATAGGGAGTGAGATAGATAGGGAGTGAGATAGATAGGGAGGGAGGGAGGGAGGGAGAGAGAGTGATAGAGAGGGATGCGGAGGGAAAGAGAGAGAGGGGTGAGAGGAATAGAGAGAGGGATAGGGAGGTACAAATGTAGGAAGGGAGTGAGATAGGGAGAGAGATAGACGGGGAGAAACATAGGGATGGAAGGGAGAGAGAGAGATAAGGAGATAGATATATGGAGAGGGATGGAGGGAGATAGAGGGATGGAGGGAGGGAGATATTGATAGGGAGAGAGGGATATGGATGGAAAGAGATATGGAGAGAAAGAGATATGGAGGTAGAGAGGTAGGGAGGGAGAGAGGTATGGAGGGAGCAAGATAGGGAGTGAGAGAAATAGGGAGGGAGGGAGAGAGAGGGATAGAAAGGGATGGGGAGGGAGGGAAAGAGAGAGGGGGTGAGAGGGATAGAGAGAGGGATATGGAGGAAGAGATGTAGGAAGGGAGTGAGATAAGGAGGGAGAGAGATAGAGACGGGGAGAAACATAGGGAGGGAAAGGGGAGAGTGATAAGGCGAGAGATATAGGGAGAGGGATAGAGGGAGATAGAGGGATGGAGGGATGGAGGGATAGCTCTATAGGGAGAGAGGGAGATAGAGGGATGGAGGGATAACTCTAAAGGGAGAGAGGGACAGGGAGGGAAAGAGATAGGGAGGGAGAGAGATAGGGAGGGAGAGAGATAGGGGGGAGAAAGGGAGGAGGGGAGGGAGGGAGAGAGGAATAGAGAGAGAGAGATATATGAAGGGAGAAAGAGAGCGATAGAGAGGAAGGGTTGGAGAGGGAGAGAGAAAGAAGGGGAGAGAGGGATAGAGAGAGAGGGATAGGGAGGGAGAGAGACAGAGGGGCAAAGAGATAGAGGATGGGGAGAGAAATAGAGGAGGGAAAGGGAGAGAGTTAGTGAAGGCAAGGGAGATAGATAGTGAAGGTGAGGGAGAGAGACAGATAGTGAGAAAGTAAAAAGATAGCGTGGGTGAGAGAGTTAGGGAGGGAAAGAGAGACAGAAGTAGGGAGAGAGGGATGGAGGGAGAAAGATAGGGAGAGGGAGAGAGAGATAGGGATAGGGAGGGAGAGAGAGATAGGGAGAGGAATAAAACTATTTGTTATAAAACTATTTGTCCTACTTTCCATATTTTATTAGCATCATGCATGTGTGTTGGGGGGTGGGGTTATTAAGGGGACACACCAAAAGCCACAATCTACCACAGCAGATCACACTTAAACACGAAAGTCTACATGTGGTATACTAAAACATAGATATTATAAGTCCACGATGAAAACTGGCAATAGACAATGTAGAATTATGTGTCCACCTCTTTTCAATCCCTTTATATATAATGTGAAAAGAGTTATAGGGGTATGTAAAAAAAAATACAAAATTCAGAAGTGTATAGATTGCATGCTTAATAGTGAATGGCATTCATCCAGTGGTTGTCATTATGTGACTAATGATGTATAATAATAACATATAATATTGACAACAGCACCAAATAAGCAAAATTTGTGCCTAGTAAATTCTGAGAACTTGTATTTTCACAGCACACACCCATAAAACACCCTGTTCCTGATAACTCACTATAGATCTTGATGTTTCAGTGTTATTAGCCTTTAGTAAATCGCACCTTGGCTTGTGATGCTGGATCTCAGGTTAACGTAGGCAATGGCGGGCTCAAACAAATGTGTAAAGTCACCTGATAAATATATTTCTGGAGACTACATTTCAAATCCATTAAAGAGGGCCCTTTCATCTCAACAAAATATTTAAGCATTATTGGGGATTCATTAGGCAACTCATGTTATATTAAATAAAAAATATAACTAAATAACATAATTAATTGAATCCTCTGCATTGTAAATTTCAAAGTAAAATAGGTTATATGTTCCACATTTCTTACATTTATGTATTTTTGTCCTTTTTATTACACTTAGTTAACATACTAGTAATAATGAAGATATGATGACTGTAACAATCTGCTTTTTCAAGGGGACTTAATAGGAACATAGCTCAAACCTACCCCAGCATAATCATGTGGTTCTCGTTGTCTCTGGCATAAAAGATGGCTTCTGAAGAGGGCAATGACCAAAGGTACAGGCAGACAATACTGGATACAGGCTACTAGTGGCCTCCAACAAGACCACTACCCAATTCAAGATACAAACACAAAATTGTATCACACTGTAGATATGGGTTATGTGAAACTAGGACTGAACCTATTAAATCATAGAATCAACATATTTTTACTCTATATCATACCATATCCTTGTGTACCTTTGTATATGTGTGTGATGTATATGTGGTCTATAATTCCCCGGATTTGCTCTTGCTCCCTTTTTAAATATAGGTATAACCTCTGTACCCTCAGTACACTTGGATGTATTCCATCAGGACCCAGGGCTTTATTGACATTTATTTCTTTCAACCTCTTTTGGATTTCTTTCTGGGTTAACCAGTTATTTGGTAAAGGTAGTGTAGCCCCATTATCTTGCAGTGTCCCAACCACTGGTACCTCCCTTTTGTATACCGAATAAAAGAACCAATTTAGCTAATCTGCCTTTTCCTGGTCACTAATTTTCACACGGCCTGTGTCACATTGTAATGTTCCTATAGCTTACTTCCTTGCCTTCTTCCCATTAATATACTTAAAAAATATTTTAGGGTTAGCCTTACTCTCTTGTGCAATTAATTTCTCATTTTCTATTTTAGCCAGTCTAATAGCCTTTTTGGAAGCCTTGTTGATTTCCTTGTATTCCCGTAAAGCAGTCTCTGTCCCCTCTTGTTTGTATAATTTAAATGCCTGTTTTTTACTCTGTATCTTGAAATCTTGAAATCATTGTTAAGCCCCATTGGATGTGATTTACTCCTTTTACTTTTATTCCCACTTGGTATATGGTGATAAGTACAGTATATACTCCAGTATAAGCCGACCCGAGAATAAACCGTGGCACATATTTTACCACAAAATACTGGGTAAAATGAGTGACTTGAGTATAAGCTGAGGGTGGGAAATGTGCTGCCCCCTGTGTCGCTCTTGTGTCCTCTGTGTCCCCCTCTTGTGTTCCCCTCTCTCTCCCGTGTCTCTTCTCACCTCTCCCTTCCCTGTGTCTCTTCCAACCTCTCCCTTCCCTGTGTCTCTTCCAACCTCTCCCTTCCATGTGTCTCTTCCAACCTCTCCCTTCCCTGTGTCTCTTCCCCCCTCCCTTATCACCCTCCTCAACCCCACTCCTAATCCTCCCTCCTCATCCTCAACCTCCCTCCTCATCCTCAAACTCCCTCCTTATCCTCAACCCCCCTCCTCAACCTCAACCTCCCTCCTCAACCCCCCCATCCTCAACCCCCTCCTCAACCTCCCTCACCACCCCCCCTCCTCAAACCCCTCCTTAACCCCCCTCATCAACCTCAACCCCCCTCCTCAACCTCCCCCCCTCCTCAACCTCAACCCCCCTCCTCAACCTCAACCTCCCTCCTCAACCCCCCTCAACCTCCCTCCTCAACCCCCCTCCTCATCCTCCCTCCTCACCCCTCCCATCCTCAACCCTCCTCCTCAACCCCCCCCCCCATCCTCATCTTCAACCCCCTCCTCAACCCGGTATATGCTAATGACGCGGCGCGCACGTGATGTCACATGCGCGCCGGGACAAGAATGAGCGAGGCCGGAGCAGAAGCAGGTAAGTGAGGGGAGAGGGGGAGGTATTTAGGGAGGGTTAGAATGAGGAGGGGGGTTGAGGAGAGAGAATGAGGAGGGGGGGTTATAATGAGGAGGGGGGTTGAAGATGAGGAGTGGGGAGGGAAAGAGACACGGGGGGGGTTAGAGAGACACGGGGGGGAGAGTGACTCAAGTATAAGCCGAGGCGGCCCTTTTTAGCCTTAAAAAAAGGGCTGAAAAACTCGTCTTATACTCGCGTATATACGGTATGTAAATTTAGTAAGGATTTAAATGTTGTCCATTTATGTTTAGTATTTTTACCTGTCAGTTCTCTGTCCCAGTCTATATGTTTTATTGCTGCCTTTAGACGGTTAAAATCTGGAACAGGTTTACAAAGGAAGGTGAAAGAAAGAGAAGAAGAGGAAGGGGAGGATAAGGGGAAGAAAGAAGGGGCAAAAGGATAGAAAGGGATGAGAGAAGAGAGGGTTATAGTTACTACAGGAAGTTTCATTCTGGCAACAACACTATTCAATAAAGAGTTAGGCAAAACGAGAAAGAGTAAGAAAAGAAAAGGAAGAAGGGAAAGATCATCCCGTTCTAAAAAAAAATAATAATGCTTGGATAGAGATGGACAAAAGAAAGGTAGGAGGACGAAAGAAAAGGGGGTAAGAAAGGAGGAAAGGGAAAAGAGAAAGAAAGAGAGGGGTATCTAGACATAATAAAGATTTAAGGGCGTGGGAATAATCTCCATGGAGGACTGTACATATCCCAACATTGTTTACCCCCAAGGTTTATTGACTGAATTGCATCCCCTTCTAAAGGGGTGAAGTTTGAATGTATGAAATAGACCTCTACGATTTTAGGAGAGAATGTAGTAAGTCTGGTAGTGCGGTTGTAGCCGGGAGGTGTGAGGGGATGGGAAGAAGGGAGGATTCAGAGAGGGGAGGGGTATGTCGGGGTTGAAGATAGTGAGTTACAATGTTAGTGGCCTAAATTCTCCATCCAAAAGAGCCTCCATTGCTAGAATGTTGATTAAAACTAGCCCAGATATTGTCTTAATTCAAGAATCCCATTGGGACAAGAGCAAAACTCCCCATTTGGCTAAATATAAATTTCCACATGTATTTAATGCTTGCCAAAAAAAACTCAGGAGGAGTGCTAATGATGTTTAATAAAAACTTAAGATTAAAAGAAGAAGTAGTGGTTCTGGACGACAATGGTCGGTATATTATTTGGGTAGGGGAGATAAATGGCCAACAATTGTCAATAGTAAATGTATATGCCCCAAATAACAAACAAAACTCTTTCTTGAAGGGAGTATTAAAAAAACTGGACAAGATCGCTCTAGGAGGTCTAATTTTGGGTGGAGACTTCAATATAACTCCGGACCCCCAGATAGATAGAAGTTACAAAAAATCACCTAAAAACTATAAGTACATAGAAAAAATATCTCAGGACTTCTCTAAATTATTGGTGAGAAACCATTTGTATGATACATGGCGCCTCTTAAATACAACTGAGAGAGATTATACATACTACTCTGGTTCTCATAAAATGTATTCAAGAATTGATAATATCTTAGGGAGTGAGTCTTTGTTAAATACAATTAAATCAGCCAAAATTAGATTAATAACCATCTCGGACCATGCTCCAATTACCCTCCTACTACAGGAAACAAGAATTGCTCACTCCGGCAGGGCATGGAGAATGGACGATAAAATTATGGAAGACAAGGACAGATTAAATGTTATTAGAGCGGAAATTAAAACATTTTTAGAAATTAATCTGGGTTCAGTGCCTTCAAATATAACAATTTGGAACGCATTGAAAGCATACATAAGAGGTATTGTTATCAAGTTAAAAAGCATTTGGGTCAAACAGAGAGGATCGTCTCTAAGACTATTACATGTGTTGTATCAACTGGAACAAGGTAATAAAAAATAAATAAATGACACTCTAACTCAAGAGATAAAATTAATAAGAAATGAAATTAATAAAATAAACCAAAAACGCTCAGACAATTGTTTGTGGCGTTTACAACAAAGATCCTTTCATTTTGATAATCGAATAGGGAGAGATCTTGCTAATAAAATCAAAAAGCAATATCACCAAAAACAAAATATCCTTTATTTGGAAAATCGGGGTAAAAAAAGCCTAAAGAAATTACGGATTTATTTACTAAATTTTATCAATCCCTGTATAATTTAAGCTTGGAAGAAAACTTTATAACACCAAATTCTAAAGATATAACATCATTTTTAGACCAAATCCATTTTCCGGAAATCTCAAAGGCGGATAAGGAAGCATTAAACAGCCCAATAACAGAGGCAGAAATTAGTAGAGTCATTAAGAACTTAAAAAATCATACAGCACCAGGCCCAGACGGCTTTTCTACAGCCTATTATAAAAAACTAGTGGAAGGTTTAATGCCAATTATAGTATCATCATTTAATGAAATTAAAACTACAGGAAAGTTTCCTCCAGAGATGCTTAGAGCCAATATAATAACTATCCCAAAACAAAACAAGGAAGCACATACTTGTAAAGAATTTAGACCAATCTCGCTTATGAATATAGACACCAAAATATATGCCAAAGTTTTGGCCTTAAGACTCACAGAAATCTCCAAAACATTAATAATGTCTGATCAAACAGGTTTTGTGCCAGAGAGGCAGGGTTCTGATAATTACCATAAATTGATTCATTTAATCAATTTAGCGAAGAACAAAGGCACTCCCACTCTATTCCTATCAATGGATGCTGAGAAAGCATTCGATAGGGTAGGGTGGGATTTTATGATGCAGACCCTCCTTAGTTATGTGTTTGACGCCTTCGCATTGAAGGCAATAGCGGCCTTATACAATGCTCCTTCGGCATCGGTATTGGGCAAGGGGGCACAATCAGATTATTTCATGATAACAAATGGTACCCGTCAAGGGTGCCCGTTGTCTCCTATTTTATTTGCCTTGACTCTAGAACCTCTAGCTATAGCAATTCGGACTTCAGCAAAGTTCAAAGGAATTAGAATAGGCAAAAATGAATACAAGATCTCTCTCTTTGCGGACGATGTAGTTGTCTATATGGAGCACCCTCATCTATCTATGAGGGCGCTGATGGAAATTATCGCTAAGTATAGCAAAGTGTCAAACTATAAATTAAATATAGAAAAGTCAGAAGCCTTGAGCATTAATATTCTAGAAAAAGACGAAGAGATCCTTATGGACAAATACCAGCTAGCCCATACAAAAGGATTTACACATCTGGGAATTCAGTTTAGCCTGGACCTGAGAAGCATCCAAGATTTAAACTTGAATAATCTATATAAAACATCTATTGAGAATTGGCCGGGCAATCAAATCTCATTCTCCGGCAGAATCGCATCTGTCAAAATGTCCTTTTTACCTAAGCTCAACTATGTGTTAAGATCATTCCCTTTTCCAATTACAAGCCAATGGTTGGCCAAATTCCAGAGGTTGATAGATATATTAACAAAAAGGGTCAGATCAGAGTGAAAAAGGATATAATGAGTAGAAAATTTATAAAAGGAGGCATAGCATACCCAATGGTTTCTCATTACCAGGAAGCAATTAAACTAGCGCAATATATAAAGTGGAGTCAACCTTTCCCCGGTCATCCCGAAAATCAGGTGTTGAGTGATATGCTCACCACCATTGATCTCAACGCTCTTTTATTTACCCTAAAATCAGCTATACCTTATATTGACCCTAGTGCAACTGTTTTGACTGAAATGGTAAAAGAGTGGATAAAAATGAATAAGAAATTTAAACTCTTAGAGAGTTACAGTGAACTTACTCCTCTGACAACAATAGCATGTTTAAATCATATTCTCCTAGAACTAGAATGGAAAGATAAAGGAATATATATATTGGGTCACATTGTAGATAAACACAAAGGTAAAATACTAGATTATAATATGCTAAAAAAGAAATACAACATCTCAACTAAATTATGGTTTACTTTATACAAATTAACACAAGTTTTGAAACAAAGAATTAAAGTTAATAATTCACTTAGTTTAAACAATTTGGAAACATTGATATCGTCTCAAAACATTAAACACCTGATATCAAAGTGTAGTGAGATAATCCACAATCAAACACAGAGGGATATAACCAAACCGATGGATCTCTGGGCCAAAGACATGCACATAAGGGTATCCAAAGACTCATGGCAACAAGCTTTAAAATCTTTAAATAGGTTTGTGAAAAATGCAAACCAGAGAGAAATACAATTTAAAATCCTCAATCGATGGTATTGGGTCCCCGTTAAAATTTACTTCATATCATTCAACCCAGAAACCAAACTATGTTGGAGGAATTGCGGGAATCCAGCAGATATGTTCCATATATGGTGGAATTGCCCTACATCTCTCTCACTTTGGGAAGATTGTTTTGAATACATATCCAACATACTTAAGATAGACATCAAAGCTGAACCGCAGACGGCATTGTTTAATTTGTTTCCTGTCAAAATAGTAACAAAAAATATAGGGTTCATGACCCAAATTTTTCAAGTTGTTAAAACCGTAATTGCAAGAAATTGGAGGAAAGAACCTCTTCCCAAACTAGCTGAAATCTTGATTATGGTGGGGCAAAATTGGGAACTAGAGAGAGATTTTAACACCGGATTGCAGTTAAAACAGGACCCCGCAAAATGGGCTATTTGGGACAGCACTTTCAACTAAACCCTTGCGTTGTTATCTCACTTCCTCACCAGATCTCCCCCTCTAGGACAACTCCTCCTTACCCTTCCCTTCCACTCCCACCCCTACCTGGCTATAATGAATGAAGATTGCTAATGAGGAAACTAGGTGAATGAAAGAGAATCAGAGAGGAATCCTAATGGGACGATCTCCCCACGAAAATGAAACTCCCAAACTATGACTCAAAAAGGAGAGGAAAAACCAAACAGAATTACAGCCTATAGCGGTTTATATACTTGATACATAGATTCATTCAACGATCTGCTCCAGACACAAACACAACAAAAACAACTGAAGGCAAGGCCTCTGCTAGAGTATTTCAGAAATATAGTTCTCTCTTTAACTCAGGTGGATTCTTAAGAAACACATAAGGCTTACTAGGGAACAAGACGATAGAAGCTAGTTTGAGCCGGGCCTTCTGGGGTCTATAAGTGCTGGGAAGGGAGATAGACGCTGAACAGAGACTCAACAAGTGAGGGATTTCGTCCAGATGTGACCAAAATTAGTAATTTTATGGTTAAATAAGTTATAAAGGGTACCTATGATTATAGGTTAGTCGGTACACATGTTATGATTGTGATTGTGAAATGTATTGCTTCTGTAACTTATGAATATTATGTATATCTGTTAATAAAAAAAAAAAATCTGCCCTTTTAAAATGAAGAGTTTTTGTTGTCCCCTTAATATTTCGTTTTTTTAATTCAATCTCAAATGAGACTGTGTTGTGATCACTGCTTCTCAAAGGTTGCCCTATTTCAACATTTGATACTATATTTATATTATTTGTGATAACTAAATCCAAGATAGCCTCATTTCTAGTAGGCTCTTATACAGCCTGGGCCAGATAATGATCCCTGAGTGTACTAAATAACCTGCTCCCCTTAGCTGAACTGCTGGTCTCATTTACCCAGTTTATTTCAGGGTAATTAAAATCTCCCATTATTAGAACTTGCCCATGCTTAGCTGCATTTCAAATCTGTAACAATGATTGTATTTCCTCATTTTCAGCTATATTTGGGAGTTTATAGCATACTCCTACTAATATTCTTTTGGAATTTGCTGCTCCGCTATTTAACTCTACCCACAAACATTCAACATTACCGCTAGCTCCAACATAAATATCTTCTCTGACTATAGGCTTAAATTCAGGCTTAACATACAGACAAATCCCTCCTCCTCTTTTACCATTGCCCCTATCTTTCCTAAAAAGGTTATAACCATCCAGATTAAAAGTCCAGTCATGCGATTCATCCCAACACATTTCGGTAATGACTATTAAATCTAAATTTTCATTAATTGCTAATAATTCTAACTCTCCCATTTTTCATGGCAAGCTTCTGGCATTAGCAAGCATACACCTTATATTATGAGTTTGTAGTTTAGTGGTGCCTGCCACTGTACTTGAGTTACTTAGTAATACCTCACTATTGACTATACCACCCTTCCCCCATCTCCTCCCCTATGAGTTATTAATTCATCCCTTATACCCTCTACACTTTCTACCCTATTACTTATATCTAGTCCCCACCCCCCAAGTACTAGATTAAAAATTCCTCCAGCCTTTCTACCATCCTATCCCCTAGCACAAAACTCACTCATCCTTAGTGCACCACATCTTTAGCCATGCATAAACCTCCCTAAGCTCCTTCTGCCTCCCTGGGCTAGCACGTTGCGCTAGTAGTATCTCAGAAAAGACTACCTTGGAGGTCCTTGCTCTCAGCCTATTACCTAGTTCTCTAAAATCCTTCTTTAGGACACTCCATCTTCCACTAACTTTGTCATTGGTACCAATGTGTACCAAGACCGCCGGTTCATTTCAAGGCCCTCCCAATAATTTCTCTATTCGATCCACAACATGCCAAACCCGAGCACCTGGGAGACAGCAAACTGTTGGATTTCTGGGATTTGGTTGACAAATCACCCTGTCTATCTTCCTAATAATAGAGTCCCCTATCACCAAAACCTGTATGTTGCTCTGCCTATTCTGCCCTCCAACTCCTCTAGTAGAACTGTTCTCCCCGCTGTTAGAGGGAACAGCTCTATCTGACATTGACATTCCTGAATGGACAACCCCAACATTTTCACGCAATAAGGCAAATTTGTTGGTGTTTGCCAACTCAGAACTGGCATGCCTCCTCCTGTTCCCAGTGATTCCCCTTCTAACTGTAACCCAGCTACCTCCCTGGACATCCTCACTAGTCCCAGCTTCACCCTCCATGCTAGGCCCAGCTAAACTGTGCTCAGGGAGCAGCAACTCCCTTTCCAATATCACTAAGTGCTTCAGTTCTCCTCTCCAGTTCTCCAATTTGAGCTTCCAGAGAGGCAAAATGCTCACACCCCTCCTTTTACTAAAACTCCTACACGATTACTAGAATTGCACTTATACTAGAAATGTTCGCAAGCTCACAAGTTTGCCCCTTCTCCTGTTTATATTAGCTTCTGCCTTCTCACCTGGGCACAATTAGTGTACTCTGCAGCTTATTATCCTTTACTTGTAAAAAGTAAAATCCACTTGCAAACAGCCCCAAACAGCTCACAAACCTTTATAGTAGTTTAGCACAGTCAAACCACACCCCCCTCCCTTGGGCACAGTTAGTGTTTATCACTTTATCAGCCTTTACTTGTAAAAAGTAAAATCCTTTATTATTTCTATTAGAAAGAACCTACAGTGGATATAAAAAGTATACACACCCCTGTTAAAATGTCAGGTTTCTGTGCTGTAAAAAAATGAGACAAAGATGAATCATTTCAGAACTTTTTCTACCTTTAATGTGACCTATAAACTGCACAACTCAATTGAAAAACAAACTGAAATCTTTTAAAATTACAGTTTTCGATCTGACCCACATTCAAGACATAATGCAATACTGATAAAGCCGTAAGGATGATATTCTATCACATGCGAGTTACAGTATATGTTTTAACACATTGATTGCAGGGATCGATATAACACAAAATATAAACATGAAATAAAGTATTTTTGGGGGACGATTTGCCGGCTTGAGAATGTTGTGCTATTAATTCTAAGTCCTAACTCTCCCTTTTAATATATGTACAGTAGTGTGTTTTTATTTGCATTACAAGTGCTACATATTGGACTTTACCCCCCTTGAGGGTCTTCTCGAGAACTTGTAGGGCTTTGGGCTCCATTTGCATTTTACTGCTAGCTCATGAGGGACTTCATTACAATTTTATAGCTGAATTGAGCAAGTAGTAGTTACAGGCTTGACAGACCAAAGGACTTGCAGGCTGCGAAGTTCCACATTCACGTCCCATAGGCATTTTTAGGACGCCCTGCGGCTTTCCCTACAAGTCGTCTGAGGGGAGGTTTAAGAGACAAATTTTATAGCTAAAAGTCTTGCGAGCTACTCTACGAGCTACGATTTTCAAAAACGCAACAATTTAATGAGGCTGTAGAACAAATAAAAACTTTTATAAAAGATGGGCAAGTAAGCAGCAGAAATATCAAAATATCCTTTCTGCTTAATATAATATTTGTCACAACAGTCATAAACCCTCCAATAATACAGAATATTAACTTTATAAACATCTTACTTTGTTCAAGAAGGGATGATATATTTAATCAGCAAAATAAATCAGCTGAACTGTGTAGCTGGCACTGAATGAGTTAATTGCTTGGATGCTATCTTAGGCCCGGGGGACTGGCACTGATAGCTGGTTAGAACTTTGCAGCCTATAAATACCAGTTCTACACACTCAATGTATGGGTCTGCATGTGTCTACCATCATTCTAAGATTCAGAGACTCATGGAACTTAAGGTAAATAAAAACATTATGCTCTGCTCTATACTGGCTTAGGTATCAAACATGGAATGAGGAGAGAAGGCTGGAGGGACTGAATAGAAAAATTCTGCCAGCATTGTTTGTGGGCTATATTGATTAAGCTGTGAGTTCTCAAATTTCTATGAAACCCTCATGTTTACTAAATTTAGTGCCCAAGTGGATCGGGAACATAAGAGTCACAATATACTTTTCCAGATATACAATAACGGATATGAACTAAAAGGATTTTATATACAACAATTTGATGCAATATTTCTTGAAAATATGTCAAGGATCACTGTAGATCAATTAAAAAGGCAGTTGTTTCTGAAATAAGTAACCAACTAACAACATTAGTAGGTGTAAAAGCCATGGACACAAAAGCATTTTTTTTAAACAAATCAGAATTTTTTACTGTTTTTTTTTATATATAGAACTCCTGTCTTTGAAGCATTTCTTAGTGAGATATGGTTTATGGGGGATGTTGTTACATCTATCAGTAGCAGAGGAGGGAAGATGGAGAAGTGAGGATTTGATAGATAATTGGGTTCAACATAAATTGACCACCCCTTTTTCCTCTCACAGACCCAGAAGAAGGAGTTTACATCTATAAATGTTAGACCTGTGCACTAGAACTGTACACATCCCTCTCACACAACCTTTCATGGTCCAACAGGAGCATAAATGTTTTTCCTTAATTAAATGCTACCTTTAGGACTTTTTCCCAGACTAATTATGCTCTTAGACTACTATTTTTTAGATTGTATGTTAAACCTTTTCTAAAAGTATTATGGAAAAAAAGGAGGGTTTAATGGAATGATGGGTAAATAAATAAGAGGGAAGATCATCATAGTAATTACATATCACTGTCCAAAAGGGGAACACCAGAATCTAAGTAAAAATGGTATGGTTAATACCATTGATTGAAAATCAGTCAACAAAAAAGGATTATTGACTTCACTAATGACAACAGGTTTGGGTCACATATGCACACAGCACAGGAATAAGGTTAGATAAGTCACAACTTCTTAAAGGGCCACTTAATTCAGTACAATATGGAGCACACCAATGTATAGATCTTTTAACAGTATGTTGAAAAACATTTAGAATTTTTTCAAATCCGTGCCTTTTTCACTGAGATATTTATTAATTAAATCTCTGTTTACATGTGTCACTGGCAAACAGCAAACTTTCATGCAGAGAGCAAAGGAAAATTATGGTTAACCCTTTATAAATTCATCTGTGCATAGAAAGGAGTATTAGAATCTCTTAAATAAGGTACTCGTGGGTTAACTACTGGTCTGTAGGATTCCTGAATAATAAGAAAACATATAAATCTTTCTTTGCATGGGGAGCTTCATCGGCCATTGTGGGCATATGTCATCAATCAAGGAATAGTCAGTGTGTTTTTAAACAGACCATAAACTTTTTTTTAACTGTTATAAATGTAATAAAAAAATAAAAAAAAGATAATTTTAACATAAAATATTGTGCTCTTTCACACCATGAAGAGCACTTATGGAGTGATTACTGGCCCTTTAAGGGGTTTGTACATTCCTGGTAGAAAAGGGCTTCTGAGCATATACAGGGAAAGATGCTAGATATAAAATTCATTGAGATCCAATTTTATAAGCAAAATCTAATTCACTGTCTTCCCTCAATCCCTGATCCTTCTCTTCACTGATAGATAAAAAAACACATCCTCATCCTCCAGCTGTAAGGAAGTGATGAAACCAGACAAAATAGAATGATCTAAACATAAACTTAATCCTCAAAAATGATGAACTTAAAACTGTTTTATGCTTTTTAATTTCAATGATAATGTTTTTAGTTTGTTTCCTTCCTTAAAAAAATCAAAAAAATCTTGTACTACAGTATTTGTAAGACCAGTCTGTGATTTTCCTTTCCAGGTTCATGTGGAATAGCTGAGTTGATATAATAAAACTTTCAGAGTAGTGCTTGAAAACTGCAGGCCCAGACTGTACGAGTGTCCATTCACAAACACCTGCAGCAGACTGTCCAAGTGTCCAGTCACAAACATCAGCAGACAATCTCTGCTCCTGCTTTGTACAGAGATGTATATAATCGCTATATGCCTTATCATCCTTGTCATCGTCAACATTTGGAGGATGCAGAAGAAACGGCTTCATCTGCCCCCAGGACCCTGCCCTCTGCCTCTGCTAGGGAATGCGCTGCAGGGGAGTTCAGAGCTGTACAAGTCATACCACAAGGTAACTCACCTACTGGGGTGTTTAGGGATGTGTGAGATTGTGCATATTACACATATAGATATGCACATATATATATTATCTGCTATCACAAGCACTCATATCTTACCTGCTACCACAAATGCTCATGCCCTACATGACATCACAAGCACTCAAATCTTATTTACTATCACAAACACTTATGTACTACCTGCTACTCAAACACTCAAGACCTATCTGCTCTCTACAAATATACACTATCTAAATATACCTACTCTAGGTGTTATGACTTCATTCCATTTGGGCACAATACACATATGGATAAAATTATACACATATTTGAAGACAGTATAGATGATACCATACAGCACAAACACTCTAAGTTATATTTGAGAATTTAGGTGAAGGGACTCCTGGAATTGGTTGATAGTATAGATAGTATTATTTGGAGTTCATAGTGGAGTTATGGAGGTGAGTGTAAGCTTCTCTAAAAAGGTGGGTTTTGAGAGAACATTTTTATTGAAATATCCTCATGACAAATATAATTTTGAGAAAAATGATTATATTATTCAATGAAAACTGAAGCTTATCTTATATGTCATGATGATGATTTTTAGAGTGACAACTGGATACTGTAGCCCTGGGGGTACAATAAACAAGGGATAAACATTTACATATATTAGAAGGCAGATAAAACAAGACAGCACATTTGTACATACACAATTTTAAATGAGGAGATGAGGGTACAGCTCTTATGGGAGTTTACAATCTAAGAAGTGATAGAGGATGAATTAATTTTGAAGGATCAGTGTCACCTTAACATAATCTTGGTTTAAGTGCATGACAATCTGACTATACATTGCACTAGGCTTTTTTCTCTCTACAGTTAATTATTACTCAGATACAAAACATTGCTTTTTCAACTAACGGCTCTCTGGCTTGACATGGTAACTTTTGGTTCAGAGTACTTAGTAAGGACGGGAACAGGATCTAACTGATATACATATAGATTATAAATTCTATGGTGAAGGGACCTCAAGTCTATTCCATCAAGTTGTCTGCTGATTTGTATTTGTATTGTACATGTACTTGAATTTCTACTTACCTTAGAATTGGTCTATACCTTTGTAATTTGCTAATTGTACCCACTGTTATTCTAATTTGTAAACAGGGCTATGGACAATACTGGAGCTTTATAAATAAAGAGTAGTAGTAATAACAATAATAATAATAATTATTATTATTATCTTTATTTGTAAAGCGCCAACATAGTCTGTGGCTGTGAACAAGGGTTAAGTATGAGGCAAAATAAAAATTGACACATAGCAAAGAATGAAGAGCCCTGTCTTTGAGTTTAGAATTTAGTGTGTGTGGAGCTTTCACTGAAACACCTTACAAGATTAAAAACTCTCAAACTTAAAATATAATGAGTTGGGTATGGTGGTGAGAGTGAGAGATGTGTTTTGCATGTAAAGGTGGCAGGTGAAAGGCTTCTTTAAACAAATGTTTTTTTTTATGAGGCTTTGAAGGTTTTAAGCAGGAGATAGTCTAGTAGAGCGAGGCAAGCAGTTCCAGAGACTAAGGTCAGCACTAGAAAAGTCCTGAAGGGGAGAGTGAGAGGAGGCGACGAGAGAGGAGAGATAAATGTAGTTAGCAGAATGAATAGGACAGGTGGGGGTGTATGTTGAGATGAGAGCAGAGATAAAAGGGGGTGTATTTTTGTTTAGGGCTTTGTAAGTTAGGAACATGATTTAAAATGTATTTCTGGAGGTTATGGAAAGCCAGTGGAGTTATTGACAGAAAGGTGCATGAGTGATGAGTATGGAAATGAGTCTGGTGGAGGCGTTCATTATGGATTGGAGTTAAGATGGGTGGCTGATGGGGAGTCCAGAAAGGAGAGAGTTGCAGTAATCGAGGCAAGATATGATGACAAAGTGAATTAAGATTTTAGTTCTGTCATGCGTAAGGAAGTGATGTATTTTGGAGATATTTTTTAGATGAAAGAGTCAGGAATTAGTTAATGATTGTATATGAGGAATGAAGGAGAAGGCAGGGTCCAATAGAACTGTATGACAGCGGGTCTGTGACATGGAGGTAATGATGACATTAGCGACAGTGAGAGATATATGAGGAATGGAGGCTGTAGTAGAGGGTTGGAATATTAGAACCTCAGTCTTTGTCATGTTGAATTTGTGTTGATGGGCAGACATACAGGAGGATATGCTAGAGAGGCAGTTTGAAATTTGTGCTAGAAGAGAAGGGGATAAATCTGATGCTGAGAGGTAGATTTGAGTGTCATCTGCATAGAGATGATACTGAAACCCAAATCATTTTATTAGGGTACCAAGTGAGTATGTATAGTTCGAGAAAAGGATGAGGCCTAGGACTTAGCCTTGGGGTATGCCAACAGACAGAGGTTGAGGAGAAGAAGTGGTGTCAGAGAAAGAGACACTAAAAGTTAAATCTTCTAGGTAAGATGTGAACCAAGAGAGAGCAGTGTCATCGATGCAGAAGGAGTGGAGAATGTGGATTAGTAGTGGGTGGTCAACTGTATCAAAGGCAGAAGAGAGTTTCAGAAGAATTATAATAGAAAAGTGGTCCTTCAACTTGGCAGTGAGCAGGTCATTGGAGACTTTAATGAGAGCTGTCTCTGTTGAGTGTTGGGGATGGAAGCTGGAAGGCGATTAAAGCCAAGGGAAGTAGAGATACAGGGCAATAGAAGCAGAAGCTGGATCTGATGAGGGTTTCTTAAGAATGGGTGTAATTGTGGCGTGTTTTAAAGTGTTTGAAAACTTGCCAGTGTTTATGGAACAGTTGAATAGATGTGTGAGAGTGGTGATAAGTTTATTAGAGATCGGAGGGATAAGCTGTACTGGAATAGGATCCAGAGGACAGGTAGGGAGGAGGGAGGTTGAAAGTAGACTCGATAGTTCATCCTCTGGTAAAGGGGTCAAAGGAGTGCATAGTGGCTATTGGATTGGGGAATGGTTAAAGCTGGGTGTTGTCAATTAGTGGAGAGGAGGGAATGTGTGAGTCGCTGTGAGTAGAGAATTTTTTGTGGATGTTTTCGATTTTATGTTTTAAATGGCTAGCAAAGTCTTCAGCCTTGAGACAGGAAGGAGCGGGAGGTGGTGGTGGGCAGAGGAGAGTGTTGAATGTAGTGAACAAACGTTTGGGATTGGAGGATAAAGATGTGATTAATGATATGAAATAGTGTTGTTTGGTAAGGTTGAGTGCAGCGACATAGGAGCGCAGAATAAACTTGTAATGGAGGAAGTCTGCTGAAGTGCAAGATTTCCTCCATAGCTGTTCAGCGCTATGGAGGATAATGACTCATTACAGGGGTCATTGTTTTTGGACAAACATTAGGACTGAGATTCTGACTTGGATATCAAAGCAGATCATTTTGTTAAGAATGCAGCACAGATAGTATTACATTTCTCAGAAAATGTCTACTTTAGAAAAAAATACTAATACAATGTACAACCAATTTTTTCAGTGTCTTTAAGAATAACTTACAAAAATCTTGATCCTTTGAGTCCATTTAATATCTGAAGACTATTGGAGCACGTAATGAAGCAAAGTATTGAATTCCAAAGAGTGGGGAGCAGGGGAAAAGGTAATGACAGAGAATGAGAGGTGCAAATCCTGAGGGGAAGGGAAGTCATGGAGAATATTTGGAGACAACGGCTGAGATAAAGGAAGGTGCAGTGCAGTTGACAGCTTTGTATGTTATTCCCAGGTTATGACATAATAACCTTGATAAGATAGCGAGGACGTGCAAGGACCAACAGTGGGTGCAGCAGATGAATTTTATAGAAATCTCTACAATTTAAAGACGGAGACCCGATATTGTTAAAACTGCTAAAGACATAATCAGTGCGTTTTTGGAGAAAGCTAAAACTCCCAAAATAAGCGGTGCTCAACGAGAACAATTAGGTAAAGAGATCACCTCAAAGGAAGTAGAGATATCTGTTAATTCACTAAAGATTAATATACCCCCTGGCCCAGATTGCTTCCCGGCGGGGTACTACAACATTTTTGCGAAAGATTTGGTAAGTCATCTAACAGATGTTTATAATAAGATATCTGGTGAATCAGGATCAATCAGGTTTTATACAAGGAGACAAGGACCGGACAACATCCATAAAACGATCAACCTGTTTGATTTTGTAAAAACAAAAAAAGTCCCAGCAGTCGCTTTAGACGCTGAAAAAGTGTTCAACTGCATCAACTGGGATTTTATTGAAGCAACATTGGAGGCATTTGGCTTTGGAGGTATTGCTACAAGGGCTATAATGGCACTCTATTTAAATGTTTCTCTCTATGTTCAGCGGATCGGATTCAGTTTTTCCTCTTTTACGATAAAATTGGGACCAGACAGGGCTACCCATTGTCCCGGTTGATATTTGATCTCTGCATCGAATCCTTAGCTAGCACGATTAGAGTTAAGGAGAACAACAAAGGAATATAGTTACATAGTTAAATAGTTACATAGTTGCATAGTATTTAAGGTTGAAAAAAGACCTTCAGTCCATCAAGTTCAACCTTTCAAGATCTCCTCCGATGTGCAATATGCGGATTAACTATTAATTAATTAGTTGTATAAAATATATACAAAAAAAAAAACAACCCCTCCTGATCCCAGCCACCGGCGACCGGACTTCTCCCTGGATCAATACTGCCTCTCTAATTATCCATGATAACCCTGAATTCCCTTTTTAATTAGAAATAAATCCAGTCCCCTTTAAAAGTTATCTATCGAATCCGCTGTCACCACCTCCTCTGGTAGAGAATTCCACAGATTAACTACCCTTACTGTGAAGAACCCTTGTCTTTCTTTAAGGTGGAATCTTTTTAATTCTAACCTCAAGGAATGTCCTCTTGTCAGTTGAAAACCTCTTGGCACAAAAAGCTCCCTTGACAAATCTTTATACTGACTCTGGATATATTTATATAAAGTAATCATATCTTCTCTTAGACGCCTTTTTTCTAGAGAAAATAAGTTTAATTTGGTTTGTCTTTCTTCATAACTTAACCGCTCCATTCCCCTTATTAGTTTTGTTGCCCTCCTCTGTACCTTTTCTCCTCTGTACCTTTTCCAGCTCTAAAATGTCCTTTTTATGAAGTGGTGCCCAAAATTGTACTCCATATTCCAAATGAGGGCGTACTAGAGATTTGTATAGTGGCAGAATTATATTTGTTTCCCTGGCTTCTATACCCTTCTTAATACATGCTAATATTTTATTTGCCTTTGCAGCTGCTGCTTGGCTTTGAGCACTGTTACCTAGGTGGTTGTCCACAAGCACTCCCAAATCCCTTTCAATATCTGATACACCTAGATTTGCTCCATTAAGATTAGAAATTGCATGGCTATTTTTCCTTCCCAGATGCATAACTTTACATTTATTCGTATTAAATCTCATCTGCCATTAGATGCCCATTCCTCAATTTTATGTAAATCCCTTTGGAGGGAAAGCACTTCGTGTCATCAGCGAAAATGGAGACACCACACTCCAATCCTACCTCTAAGTCATTAATAAATATGTTAAAAAGGAGAGGACCTAATACTGAACCCTGAGGAACCCCACTTACCACATTAGTCCAATCGGAGTATGTTCCATTTACAACAACCCTTTGCTTCCTGTCTTTTAGCCAGCTCTCAATCCATGAGCAGATATTTACTGCAACTCCTGTATCTCTTAGTTTGCACAATAGTCTCCCATGTGGCACTGTATCGAAAGCCTTTGCAAAATCCAAAAAGACCACATCCACTGAGTTGCCTTGATCCAGGTTCCTACTAACCTCCTCATAGAAACTAATTAGATTTGTTTGACATGACCTATCCCTCATGCATCCATGTTGACTCCTACTTATAATCCTGTTCAAATAGACATATTCTTGGATATTATCCCTTATTAACCCTTCTAAAAGCTTCCCCACTACAGAAGTGAGGCTCACTGGTCTATAATTCCCTGGATTTGCTCTTGCTCCCTTTTTAAATATAGGTATCACATCAGCTTTTCCTCAGTCATCTTTTAGAGACCCTGTGTTGAGTGAATCTTGAAAAACCCAGTTCCCTTAGTACACTTGGATGTATTCCATCAGGATCCGGGGCTTTATCAACATTTATTTTTTCCAACCTCTTTTGGACTACTTCCTGTGTTAACCAATTATTTGGCAAAGGTAGTGTAGCCCCATTATGTTGCCGTGTCCCAACCACTGGTATCTCCCTTGTGTATACCGAAGAAAAGAACCTATTTAGCTCATATGCCTTTTCTTGCTCACTAATTATCAGACGGCCTGTGTCACATTGTAATGTTCCTATAGCTTCCTTCCTCGCCTTCTTCCCATTAATATACTTAAAAAATATTTTAGGGTTAGTCTTACTCTCTTTTGCAATTAATTTTTCATTTTCTATTTTAGCCAGTCTAATCACCCTTTTGCAAGCCTTGTTGATTTCCTTGTATTCCTGTAAGGCAGTCTCTGTCCCCTCTTGTTTGTATAATTTAAATACCTGTTTTTTACTCCGGATCTTGATCTTTAAATCATTGTTAAGCCACATTGGATGGGATTTACTCCTTTTACTTTTATTACCACATGGTATATGCCGATGTTTATCTATATTTAGTAAGGATTTAAATGTTGTCCATTTATGGTAAGAATTTTTACCCGACTGTTCTCTGTCCCAGTCTATACTTTGTATTGCTGCCCTTAGACCATTAAAATCTGCCCTTTTAAAATTAAGAGTTTTTATTGGCCCCTTAAAATGTTGTTTTTTTAATTCAATCTCAAATGAGACTGTGTTGTGATCACTGTTTCCCAAAGGTTGCCCTATTCCAACATTTGATACTATAGTAAATCTAAGATAGCTTCATTTCTAGTAGGTTCTTGTACAACCTGGGCCAGATAATGATCCCTGAGTGTACTCAAGAACCTGCTCCCCTTAGATGAACTGCTGGTCTCATTTATCCAGTTTATTTCAGGGTAATTAAAATCTCCCATTATTAGAACTTGACCATGCTTAGCTGAATTTTCAATCTGTAACAATAATTGCATTTCCTCACTTTCAGCTATATTTGGGGGTTTATAGCATACTCCTACTAATATTCTTTTGGAATTTGCTGCTCCGCTATTTAACTCTACCCACAAACATTCAGCTTTATCACTAGGTCCACCATAAATATCTTCTCTGACTATAGGCTTAAATTCAGGCTTAACATACAGACAAGTCCCTCCTCCTCGTTTACCATTGCCTCTATCTCTATAAATGTTGTTGATAATGTGGCAGTCACAATGACAAACCCGATTGAGTCTGTAAAACAGCTAATGGTGACAATAGAAGAATATGGCCGTTTGACGTACTATAAGGTGAATACTTAAAAAAAGCATTTCCATTTAGATCGGAAAACCACTATATCACTCACCTGGGGATAACAATATATCCACACTTGCCCTTTGTTATGGAAAAAAAATTAGGAAAAATCTATAGTCCAATTTGCTTAAAAATTTGAATTTGGAATAGATTAAATCTCTCTTGGGTCTGCAGGATGGAGATCAGAAAGTTAGTTATTGTGCAGAAAATAATGTATATTTTAAGAAGCATTAAAAATTGCATAAAAAATTGATAAAAGTAGTGAAAATAATTTTCAAAAAGTAATAGACAGAGCTCATAAAGCCAGAGTGAACGGGGTATGGATTAAAAAGAAACTGAAATACGGTGGACTAGCAGCACCAAATCTATATGACGTTGTAGAGGCAATAAGTCTTAACCACCTTTTAAAATATAGGGATAAGTTTTCATAAATCTATCCAGATAGAACAAGAGGTTTGTAAAGATAAGATATTAGAACATATGTTATGGCAGAAGGAACTCTCTAAAAGAGAACTAGGAAAATTGCCACTGGTTACCAAAAACTGTTTAGAAATGTGGTATTAATAGAAAGTGGTGTTTACTTCTCTTTCCCTCTCCAGTAACCCCACTCCAACTCCTTTATGCGAGGAACACGCTAGTGTCAAAGGTTAAATGGATGACATGGAAGTTGAATACAATTGGGGACATATGGATAGATGGCCATCTTAAATCATTTGAGGAGTTAAATAAGATTAATGATGTTCCCGTCTCCTATTAGTTGCATTTTAACACCCTGAGATAATTAGTGAGCAATTCAGAGTATAGTGAAGTGACAAGGTCTGAGTTAACTAGATTGGAAAAAGAGTTTTTAAAGACCAAAAGTGAAATGTCCATTGACCAATGTAGTAAGATTTTAGAGGGGCAAGAAATAAAAACGAATCCCCGGGGATATGTAACTGGGAGTTAATGCTGGTTTGTTAACTGAGAAAAGTATTAAATGCAGTTCATTAAGAGAAATACATTTGATGAACAGATGGTATAGAGTACTGCCAGTTCTAAACAAAATAGATGCAGAGTTACACTCAGAATAGTGTTGGAGGGGTTGTGGAGAGAAGGGAACACTGCTTCACATGTATTGGGCTTGCGAAAGATTCTAAACTTCTGGAAAATGTGCATAACACACTTATCAAAAATTACGAAGATAAATATGAAGCTAGTCTCAGAACAAGTCCTTTTTTACATTTTTCGAGAAGAATTTGAACATAAATTCATAGCCACTCTCATATTTTCTTAGTTGTAAAATGGTTGATAGCTTTAAAATGGAAAGTAGGTTCACTACCTACTTGGAATGAAATAAGAACAGTCGTAGCCCATAACAGGCAGCTAGAAGTGGACGCTCTAGCAAATGGCGACGCTAGAAATACAATTTCTCTTAAATGGTCTCAATGAGACAAATACATTGATGCCAAGACATGGCAAACTGTCCTAGAGTGAAATTCCTCTGTACCTTAAAGATGTCTGTATTGTATTGTTTTGCTTTGTTTTTCCTATTTCAAACACAGTATTGTGTGGAATATTGTTTCATTTTATATAGAATACTAACAAAAGGATATGTCATTGTATACATATGTTATTGCATATATATGCTTTGTACAAAGATTATTGAGTTAGCGATATGTGATTTTTGTATATGTTTATGTTTGATGTGTCAATTGTCATGTTTTATATGAAAAAAAAAAAAAACTATAAATCTGAGATAATATATAATAATACCAAATGGGATCAAATGGAAAAATTACAACAGTGCTATCAGCTTGACTGGAAAAGTAAACAAATTACACATTTGGGTATTAGGCTCTCATTTGTCTTAAAAAATATTGAAGTATAATATAGAAATATTATCTTTACAAATCAAGAAATTATTGTTAAAATGGAATTAACTATATTTATCCCTGTCATGGAGAATATCAACAATAAATATGGTAATTATACCAAAGATTAGTTATGTATTGAGGTGCATTCCGCAAATAGCTCCAAAATATAGTTTGGACAATTAAAAAAAAAAAATTAATTTATTTATCTATAATAAAAAGAAATTGAGAATTAAGTTGGATATTACATTGGATATTAAAAAAAGTGAGGAATGGCATTTCCATCTATATATGATTTACATGAATCCATTGATCTTTCCCATTATTGGGATGGAATAGCTTGAATTGTACATCCAAATGGTCTAATAAAGAAGATGGATTGGTTCTATTAGTTCCTTAGGAAATATATACATGGCTCCCTGCTGTGGAATTGAATAAATGTAAATCCTTGCCAAAGGGAATATATTTACTGAAATTTTGGTATATAAATAGAAATAAATACTCAAATATCCTTCTTTGGCAGCACATTTGGAGATATTTTTAGTCAAAGAAGGATCAAGCTGTGTACCATTTATAAACAAAAGTAGGATGAAAATATATTAAAGGTCTATATTATAAAGGGTCAAGATTAATGAAAGAAATGTACCAGAAAGGTATTTGCATTTGAGAACTCTTTCTTGGTTAGACATTTATAACATAAATCAAAATCTAAAATTTTTAGGATATCAATTAGAATACGAGCAAGAAATGTTAAAATATGAATAATTGATTATAAAAAGAGAATATATTGCATAAATTAGCTAGATGCCAAGATATTATGAGAAATACTAAACATATAGGTAAGACAGATAGAATTGTGAAATGGGAAGCAGAATTGAAAACTGAATGGTCGGAAGAAAAATGGTGGGGAGGATTTAGAATTGTGAAAAAAGCAGCCCAATGCACCTCATATAGAGAACTTAAATTCAAACTGGTCCACAGATGGTACTGGGTCCAAGTTGAATTGAATAGATTTGATATAACACATTCCGCTCTGTGCTGGAGGGCCTGTAACAACCTAGGTTCCCATGTTCATAGTTGGTGGGAGTGCAGATTGATTAAGGTTTCCTGGGATCAGTGTATTAAGCAATTGTCTAGTCTGATGGACTTACCTTTATTAAACGACCCTAAGTTGATACTATTTCATATTTTAAAACCAAATATCCCTCTATCAAAAAGGCTATAAATTTCACACTGTTTACTGGTAGCCAAGTGGCTACTAGTGAAAATTGGAAGCAAATAAGGCTTCATTCATGGAGAGAAGTTCACTGCATTATGTCTAGAAATAGAGAATTGGAAATACTAATAAATATGGAAATATGATGTCTAAAAATATTTTGTTGAAATGGCAGACCTGGGACCATTATATGAAGGAAAACTAAATAATGATAGATCTTTAAAAAGAACCACATTTGATCTCTACTAAGGTACTACCCAAGTAGGTTATGGAATGTTAGATGGATTTAATGTACAGTGCCTTGCAAAAGTATTCACCCCTCTTGGCATATTTCATGTTTTGTTGCCTGGAATTACCATGGATTGTTTGAGGATATGCATCATTTAATTTAAAGAACATGCCCACAACTTTGAATATGTTTTTTTCTTTTTTTATTGTGAAGCAAACAACAAATAGGACAAAATATCAGAAAAAGTCAATGTGCCAAACTATTTACCCCCCTAAAGTAAATACTTTGTAGAGCCACCTTTTGCGGGAATCACAGCTCCAAGTCACTTTGGATAAGTCTTTATGAGCTTGCCACATCTAACCACTGGGATTTTTGCCCATTCCTCCTTTCAAAACTGCTCCAGCTCCTTCAAGTTGGATGGTTTGCTCTTGTGAACAGCAATCTTTAAGTCTGATCACAGATTCTCTATTGGATTAAGGTCTGGGTTGGTACTAGGCCATTCCAACACATTTACATGTTTCCCCTTAAACCACTCAAGTGTTGCTATAGCAGTGTGTTTTTGTTCATTGTCCTGCTGCAAGGTGAACCTCCATCCTAGCCTCAAATCACGCACAGAGTGGTACAGGTTTTGCTCAAGAATATCCCTGTATTTAGCACCACCCATTTTTCCCTCAACTCTGACCAGTTTCCCATTCCCAACTGCTGAAAAACATCCCCACAGCATGATGCTGCCACCACCATGTTTGGGAGTCTCCCACATGGCTTTGGGCAAATTCAAAACATGCCATTCTGTTTTTTTGCTGAAAGTAATGGCTTTCTTCTGGCGACTCTGCCATAATGTCCAACTCTATGGAGCAAACGGCTTATTGTCGTCCTATGTACAGATACTCCAGTCTCTACTGTGGTCCTCTGCAGCTCCTCCAGGGCTACTTTAGGTCTCTGTGCTGCCTCTCTGATTAATGCCCTCCTTGCTCGATCTGTGAGTTTTGGTGGGCTCTTGGCAGGTTTGCTGCTGTGCCATGCTCTTTCTATTTGGTAATGATAGATTAGATGGTGCTCCTGGCGATCATCAAAGATTTGGATATTTTTTTGTAACCTAACCCTGATTTGTACTTCTCAACAACATTGTCCCTCACTTGTTTGGAGAGTTCCTTGGTCTTCATGGAAGTGTTTGGTTAGTGGTGCCTCTTGCTTAGGTGTTGCAATCTCTGGGGCCTTTCAAAAAAGTGTTTAATGACAGATCATGTGACACTTAGATTGCACACAGGTAGACATCATTTCACTAATTATGTGACTTCTCAAGGCAATTGGTTGCACCAGAGCTTTTTATGGGCTTCATAACAAAGGGAGTGAATACATACGCACATGCCAATTTTCTGTTTTCTATTTTAAAAAAAAAAATAGTTTTATGTATAAATTTTTCTCATTTCACTTCACTAACTTAGACTATTGCGTTCTGATACAGTACATAAAATTCAGATTAACAAAACATTGAATTTAAGGCTGTAATGTAACAAAAAGACAAGGAGGGTGAATACTTTTTCATGGCACTGTAATTGCTATGTTCTTACTTATATGTTTTTTGTATCTTTTTTTCTATTGTATTCTATTGTATGTCGGAAAATACAAAATATATAAAAGAAAAAAAACAGGTTGTTGATTTCCCAACATGACTCTCAATGAAGTACACAAACACAATGTTGCCCTAGTAAAATCCACTGGAGGAGAAATAATCTTAACATATTATCCTGATCCCCTACTAAAATGGATGGTGCTTGGATACGAGATAGCCATAAGTTTATGAGAATAAACAAACTAGTTAAAAAAAAAAGTGTGATAAAGCCTTTTTAACCTAGCACCTACCATAACAGATAGGTAATCCAAGTTTAATGAAAAAGGTGATTGTCTATTGATTCTAAATAAGCCAGAGTTAATGGAAGAGACTGTTGTTGATTACATAAGGCCAATAAAAAGATTTGGGAAACGTTTGCGTGAACACTTCTTCAAGGAAAGACTCATACAATGTGAGAAGCTTGTAGATATGGCTGTCACCAGGAACAGGTTCCCTCTATTGAACCGTAAATCACAAACATCTTCAGTGAAGTAAAAGTGCCAAATAAGACATAACTGTGTTCTTCATACTCTACATAGGTTGTCTCATGTTTCATGAAGATGGAGACTACTTTTTATGCTAGGAAAACAATGTTTATTCACAATCTTGTTTAGACAATGGCTTACTGAACTGTAAAGGGAAGTGTAAGGAAAATGTGACCTATGTAAGTTTTTATAGAGCTTGATTCCAGCCCGAAGATAAAGAGGGTGATTCATCCCATTGTGTTGATATGAATATCATATTATTGTGCCAGACAAACCAAAGCTTTTCTGCACTACTCAATACATTTCAATACCTTAGTACAAAATCACTTTAGTAAACACAATCTGCACCATATAGATATTATCTTTGATGTCTATAAAACAGACAGCCTGAAGTCCTCTGTGTGACCTAAAAGGAGCTCAAAGACTAATGGAACTGGAAGAACCAGGGACAATGGAAAAATCTGAACTTCCACAAGATGATCAAAACAAACTAGAACAAAATAAGATGTTGGTAATTAGGTGCAACTATAGCAGAGTGACTGGAACCATGCACCAAAGAGGAGACTGACACAGGAATGTTTCTTCATGCTGCTAGTGGCCCATTGCTGAAGATAGGAAGAGCATCTTGTTGTACTTTAGAAGCAGATATTTTCGTACTGACTTTTCATTATATAAAGAGTGTAAACTGTGAGCAGCTGTGAGCTGTAATTGCTGCTGTCAAATCTTACCAGGTTCTTGACATTAGTGGTATGGCTGTTTACGTAGGAATTGACCAATGTATGACCCTATCAGATTTTCATGCAGTGAAAGGCAGCGATATCACATTAAATTTTTGATAAAGTAACAAAAGAACTTGCTTGGCAACTTGGAATCCTTAATTCCACTATTCACAGATCACAAATAACCTATTTTGGAGTTATTTCTGCACTGTGCAATACAAGTCCCCTGCAAATTATTTACAAGGGGCATCAATTAATACATTTGAATAGTATATGTTTAAAACATTTATTATATACATTGTTCTCTAACTGACAAGATAGTAGGAACAGTGTTATTAGGATAGTGTTCTCCTGAGTTGCAATTTTTTTTAAAATAATAGTCTCTAACAATATACTAGAATGGCATTGCTATTTTTTTATTTGGTCTGCTACAATTTGTAAAAATAAATAAATCATAGTTTCAATAACAGTTTAAAATATTTATTGTTGTGGAGACATATCATAATATAACTAGCAGTGTGAGTAGGGAACTGCAGAATTTGGGTTGCGATACATGAAGGTCATTAAATGTCTATTAGAGTGTTTGTGAAAAAAAACATACCACAAACCACATTTTACTACCTAACCCAGTCATGATACCAAAAAACAAAGTCCTCTGATAATTTTCTTATTATTAGATTTTATTTAGACAAAAAGGTGAGTCAGCAACAAAAACACATCCAAAATGACTGTTACTGACTGGCTGACTGACCAGAAATATAAACAAAAACAGCTTTTACAGTAATTACATACAAAGAATGGTGCAATCCATTATCCCCCATCTAGGAAAATGAGACATTCCCACCAACAGCCAATAAATGATTATTTATAATATGATATCCAATAAAAATAAGATGCACACAGTTTGCAGGTGCTTAATCATATCTGGCATGTCACTATATGCACACAAAAATATTACTTGTTGGCCTTGTAGGCTCACTGAAACACATATTTGTTTAGGCTAAATTATTGTTGACTGTCTTAAGAAAATGTTTTATTATAGGAAGAAGGACTTGATTATACTAATAGAAAAATGGAATTGCCCCATCACCAGCCCCAGCCCCAGTGAATTGCCCTCCAGCCCGAGTGAATTGCCCCATGACCTCCCCCAGCCCCAGCAAATTGCCCCATCACCTGCCTCAGCCTCAGTGAATCTCCTACAGCCATAGGGAATTGGCCCCATCACCTTCCCCAGCCCCAGTGAATTTACCCATCACCTTTCCCAGCCCCAGTGAATTGTCCTCCAGCCCCAGTGAATAGCCCTCCAGCCTCAGTGAAATGCCCCTTGACCTCCCCCAGCATCAATAAATTGCCCCATCACCTGCCCAAGCCCAGTGAAGTGCCCCATGACCTTCCCCAGCCCAGTGAATTGCCCCATCACCTGCCCCAGCCCAGTGAATTGCCTCATCAACTGCCCCAGTGAATTGTCGCATAATATCCCCCAGCCCCAGTTAATTGCCCCATTACCTGCCTTAGCCCCAGTGAATCATCCTACAGCCCCAGTGAATTGCCCCCATCATGTGCCTCAGCCCCAGTGGATTGCTACATCACCTTACCCAGCCCCAGTGCATTGCCCTCCAGCCCCAGTGAATGGCCACAAGACCTCCCCCAGCCCCAGTGAATTGCCCCATCACCTGCCCCAGCCCCAGTGAATCGTCCTTCAGCCCCAGTGAATTGCCCCATCACCTGCCCCAGGCCCAGTGAATTGCCCCATCACCTGCCCCAGGCCCAGTGAATTGTCCCATCACCTGCTTTAGCCCCAGTGAATTGACCTCCAGCCCTAGTGAATTGCCCTCCAGCCCCAGTTAATTGCCCCGTGACCTCCCCCAGCCCCAGCTAATTTCCCCATCCACTTACCCAGCCAATTAATTGCCCTGTGACCTCCCCCAGCCCCAGTGAATTGCCCGTTATCTCTCCCAGCCACAGTGAATTGCCACATCACCTGCCTCAGCCCCAGTGAATTGCCCTCCAGCCCCAGTGAATTGCCCAGGCACCTCCTCCAGCCCCAGTGAATTGCATCATCACCTGCACTAGCCACAGTGAATCGCCTTGTGACCTCCCCCAGCCCCAGTAGTTCACCCCCATAACATGCCACAGCCCCAGAATCTTAGTAGTGGCGCTGTCATTAGATGCAGAGAAGGCGTTTGCCAGGGTCAGCTGGGATTTCTTGGACAAGATTTTGTTTAAATTTGCCTTTGGCAATTGTGGCCTTAAGGCTATTAAAGCTTTATATACAAATGTCACTGCATCAGTCTCTGGATTAGGTTTTGACCAGTGGGACTAGACAAGGTTGCCCATTATCACCCTTGCTTTTTACACTGTATATAGAACAATTAGCACCACTGATTAGAGCGGATCCTAAAACTGCAAGTATTAAAACAGGGGCAATTGAAAGCAAAATTACACTCTTCGTAGATGATATTGTAGTGGTAGTGACCAATCCACTAACTTCTATTCAACATCTCCTATCCAAAATTAACTCCAACAGCAGTATGTCGTATTACAAATTAAATAACTAAAAATTAAATATCTTACATCGCAATTTGGACCTGGATTCTAAAATAGCTCTTAAAGATAGTTTTAATTTTGATTGGAACTAATCATTTAGGTGTAGATTTTTCCCAGATCTAAGAGAAACATCATTAAGGAATTTTGAAAAGCTATATAGTCAAATCAATGTCTCTCTTAATAACTGGAGGAACTTAAAACTATCATGGATGGGACACTTTGCAGCTGTAAAAATGGTAATTTTGCACAAGATGATCTATCTGCTTAGATGTATCTTATCCTATACTGCCAAGTATATTTAAAAAAAACGACAAAAGACCTACTTATATCCACAAGGGGAAAAAGTGTGTATAAATAAAGAAGTTTTACAGAGGAAGTATACTAGAGGTGGCTTATCCTCCCCTAATATTCTTGTATACCAGGAAGCAACAATCATAAAACACTTATTTAGTTTTCATGGAAGAGAACAAAGGTTTAAATATATATTAATAGAAAAATCATTAGCTCCACTATTTGACCTAAGTTCTCTTCCATGGCTTAAACCACTAGATAGTAAAACTAGGGCATCCTTACCCTTGGCTATACAAACTATATTGAAAGTTTGGTACAAATTTATTAATAGGAATAAACCTCTGCCTTTCCCATGTTTAATTGTCCCATTAAAGCAGTTACAGTTTATGTTCCCTTCTTGGCTCAAAAACTATTGGAGTAAATGGAGATTAACTTATCACATGGATACTGTATATACGAAAAAGATTAGTTTATGCCTTTTGAAAAATTAAAGGAAGATAATAGAATTTCTATGTCCCAGTGGCTGTATTTCTCTACCTTTCAACATATTATTTGCAACTCAGAATTGAATCTATGAAAAATTAAGAGATTTCACCCAATTTGAAAAGATGTGTCTATTTGACTCCAATGTTTCAATCTAGATATGATTGTGAAAATAATTAGATTTGGGGAAAAAAATAAAACACCAACAATATTAGAATGGGAAAGAGATTTCAATCAAAACTGGTAGAACCATATTTGGTTTGGGGCTTTTTCATTGACCAAGAAGGTAACTAAAGCTGTATATTTACGTGAAACTTTCTGTAAATTACAGATGGTACTTAGTACCCGCCTTTCTTGAAAAATTATCCCATGATGTTTCTGCCAGTCTCTGCTTGAGGGGTTGCCAAGTTAAAGGGACTCAACTCCACATGTGGTGGACTTGTAAATATGTAAATATTTTTGGGGAGAACTGTCTTGTTAACATCTCAAAATTGATCAAGAAAAAGGTGGATCTGTCTCCTGAAATTGTCCTATTTCATATACTTCCACCACATATTGTTAGGACAGAGGCAGGTATTATAATCAATGTATTGCTGGTGGCTAAGTGGCTATTAGCTAAGAATTGGAATAGCCCAAAAATTCCAACTTGGTCGGTAATAGAGGAAATGGTGAACCGCAATAGGTTTATTGACATAGAATCCTTACAATATCTGTGCTCTCCAGATACTGGGAACACAATGAATTATTGATCGATATGGGACAAATTTAGATAGTATCAAAGCCACTCCCTCCACATGTCCTAGAATCAAATACCTTGGGGGGGAATGGACAAGATGCCTGACTGGCGGGGAGGAGTGAGAGGAGATGGAGAGGAGTGAGTTGGAAGGAAAAGAGTAGATTTTTTTCTCTCTTTCTTTTTTGATATGTGGTGTCAGTCGACCATTCTTTCTAACGGTTGTACCCAGAAACATAGCTACGTGGATTCTATGTACAGGGACGTATTATGTTCAATCGAATTGCACTTAGAAACACAAATATGAGGAATATCTGTACATTGGTGTGATACAATCAACTTATGGAAGAGAAGAATAAGGGGTTATATTATTGAAAAGGAAGAAAATGTTCTCCACTCTTCCTCCCTTTCCAAATATGGTCATGATTGTTATGTTTTACTTTATATTGTAATGTGGTTTTGTATGTCTTTTCTATTTATTCTAAAATTAAAAAAACTTTTTCAACCAAAAAAAAAAGTATGAATATTTGTATTTTCCACAACAAGGGTTATACATCTAAGGTGCTTAATTCTAATAATTCCAATTGGACAACTTGGAATATTTGCACCCTTTCCGGTCACCTCTTTTAGAAGAGGTCTTAGCAGTTTTGGCTCTAATTAAAAGTTTGTTATCCTTCTATACAAAGCCATGTCTTTCAGCAATTATCTGAACTTGAAGATTTATAGATAGATCCAAGATGGATCACTCAACTACTGAGGTAACCAGTCACAAGAATTGATCAAGTGCCAGTGTAAAATTGGATGTGCTTCTCTGTGCAAAAGTCCAAAGACTGACTTACCTAGAGTACTCTGTTTATGTGGTTGTTGTGAGTGTGATGAATCCAAAATACATGCATATATTTATTTTTACTGAATAACCACTTTACTTCTATACAACTTTTTAAATCTAATCAATGTAATTTCTCTATACAAAGATAAAGTTCACTACAGACATGAATTGCAGAAGGAAGAGAAAAAATGCAGCATTCCATAGTTAACTTGGTTTTAATTTTTTTAGGGGTTAAAAAAATGTAATTTTCTTTGATACATTACTAACAAGGTCTTTGATGTTTGAACCTAAGTTTTCGTTATAATCCTACTTCTGTAATTTTGCTTAGAAAAATAGAAAGATAATGGGCTTACTGGGTGAAATAAACATTTTTTTTATATATATTTTGCCTTTTTGGAAATAACTGACTGTAACACAATAAAAAAAAAAAAGTAAAATCTGCTGAAACATTCAGGAGTTGATTGAAAAACATAATGAGAAAATGTTTCCAATATGGGGGCCTGTGGTGCTGGAAAACAGAAACTACAATACTTAAAATCACAATCTGGGAGTCATTTTAAGATTTGTAGGATTGAAGTTAAGTATGAAACAACAGAATAGGGTTTAATGAGCAAGGATGAGAGGATGATATGCATTTGGATACTTCATTATCTATCTGGAGTAAACGCACATACAGTTATTTCTCACCACAAATACACACAGACACACTCCTGCACTACATGTCAGCACACAGAAGTTTTTTTATATTTCATAATTCTATTTGTGTGTGTTTTATGACAGTTCAGTAAGCAGTACGGCCCGGTGTTCACTGTATGGCTGGGGAATTTACCTGTTGTGGCACTCTGTGGATACGAAGTGGTGAAAGACGCCTTCGTAAATCACGCTTTGCAATTTGGTGACCGAGGACCCATGAAAATATTAGAGATACTGAGCAAAGGATACGGTGAGAACAACCACAATTACACTAATACATACAGCCAAAATCACACTGTGCCACAACTCCTAGCAAACATCACACTGTGTCACAGATACAATCGGACAAAAGCACACTGTGCCAGAAAGACACTGTGCTTCAACACAAGGTCAACAAGATTATTTCTTAAACATCTTCACATTCATTAGCATTGAGTTAGTTTTTACTTTAACCGGACCCTTGACATTTGTTGTTAAGTATTTGTTCATGTTAATTAAGTTGTGATACACTGTTTTGGTTAAATTACAATTTCATGATGTGCCACAAAAAAACATGTGACAGATTATTTTAAAGTTAAAGTTGCATCTAAACACAGGTTGCTCTTGTATGAAATAGTTCTTTTATAGAGGTTTAAAAAAATGTGTAAACGTTTTTGCACCACCCTTTATTGGCACAGGAACTCTTTATTTTAGATGATGTGATTTACTAAAGAACACAGAGCATGAATGTATCTGTCACATCTTAGATTGCAGCTGCAGTCTTATTCACTCTTGAATTGGCTCTAGAACTTTTGACTCAATCAGCTCACAGAGCTGTGTCAGTGAGAAAATTAATTTTAAATTGCCAGCTTCTGCTCCCTACAAATAAGGAAGAGTGGCTATGCAAGTTTAGCAAGTTTTACATACAGGTAGACCCCATATAACACTGCCCCATTTAGAACTGATTCGATATAAAGCTGTTTTTGCCTGACACATTCCTGATTCGATATAACACCGTTTGTGCCCGACACATGCTCGATTAACACTGACTTGATGCTTGTGTATCATTCCAAAACACCAAAAGCCATGAAAGGAATTTAAAAATTTAGTTTACCTCTGATTTATCGTATATTAAATTGAGCCAGTTTAACACTGTTTTGTTTAGCACTGGGTCTTCTAGGAATGCATCTACAGCGTTAAAAAGGGTATGCCTTTAAATAGTTAATCTTCTCTAGGAGTGAAAGAAGAAACTTAATTTTGGTAGAGCTTGCCTTTGAAGGGTGTCATCATCTTGTTTAAATACATTAAAAAATTGAACACTTATTTCAGTAACAGTAGGATGGTCATTAGTTGATATCAATAAACTATTTCTGTTACATATTTGTTGTAGGCATTGCGACCACGAATGGCGAGCGCTGGCAGCTGATGAGATTCTTCACCGTGACCACACTGAGGAATTTTGGGATGGGAAAGAGATCCATGGAGGAAAGGATACAGGAGGAGGCTAGGCACCTAACAGAGGCAGTAGCAGGAAAAGGAGGTAATGTGTGTCAATGGTAAATGGTTAGATGGTCAACAACATTACGCAGCAGAATGATGGTCTACCAAACTATACAAACACAGAGATTTTCTCTATACTATATAAATAAAGGAATAGCTCACAAGGCTACACAATTAAAAGGATGGGTCTTCATACTAGAGCCTTGTTACTGTCGTCTTCTATTATGGCCAAGTCTCTTAGGGATATAACATCCAGTGCAGTCTTTGCTCCTACGTGACATGTCTCTGATTATTCTCTCTGATATTCTGAACACAGATGTAAGACCCAGTAACGGTTATAATTGTGTCTGTTTTTTTTTAAGGTCAATTATTCAATCCACATATTCTTATCGGGCGCTCTGTGAACAATGTGATCAACCTTGTTGTATTTGGGAGACGATGGAACTATGAGGATGCCAGGATTCTGAAGCTTTTCAGCACCATTAATAATTTGTTAATCTTCATTCGATGTAATTATGGAATGGTAATATTTTTTCTAAGTTTACCATACTTTATTTTGGTGTTTCTCGTTTGTCCATTCAAACCTTCTGTCTACTTTTATATGTTTGAAGGGTCGGAGAGATTAAGGGGACTATCAACCCCATAAAATTTTGGTTTCATTTTAAAATGTAGCCTGTAACTCCAATTTTATGGGTTTTGGCGATTAAATTAGCCCCGTAACGCAGCCCGCAGACGATTTGCGGGTTAAAACGCAGCAAAGACGAGAAAAGCATACATGTTTAGCAAAGTTGAACTTCGCACCCGTAAATCTTTTGATCTGTCAAGCCTGTAACCGCTACTTGTTCAATATAGCTATTCTTAAAAATCGAGATCACAGGAGCTCCTTATGATTGAAAGCACAATGTGCTTTTAATCATAAAGAGCTCCTGTGATCTCAATTTTTTAAGGCCTAACTCCCTACTGTGACATGCTATTGGGTTTAATAGAAATATGATTAATAAGAACTCATAATAGACTATATCAGGTATAAAGTGGGAAGTACCTGAACTGGACTTTGTCACACACCTAAGAGGACTCTGCATGAGCCATTAACAACACTCAAATGTTTGAGGTTATGAAATGTGAGTACCTGCTCCTGATGATGTATCATTTGTTAACTGTGTATCTGTAGTGTAATATATTGATCTGCTCCAGAACATGGTGGTGCACTCTCTCTCCCCTTTCCTATTATACTCATATATGATTGGCCAGAAGGGCAAATGACCCAGGTTCCAATTGCCACAGCACCTCATGTCCAGATTAGCCCATTAATACTACAGATTAGCACCTCATGTCCAGATTAGCCAATTAATATTATTGATTAGTTCATTAGCACTGTACCCCCATGACATTGCTTTATACATTTTACAGGCATACAGTGTACTCCCAGCTATAATGAAGTACCTGCCAGGACCTCACCAGAAAGTATTCCAGGACTGTGAGGAACTGGAATCGTTCATTCAGGACCAGGTGATCTCACATGAAAGCACACTGGATCCAGATTATCCACGAGATTATATAGACTGCTTCCTCATCAAGGCCAAAAAGGTGGTGTATCCCATATAATAACAAGGAACATGAACAGAGGAAGCTAAAATTGTCTATCTATCTATCTGTCTTTCTATCTGTCTATCTGTCTGTCTATCTTTTTATCTGTCTATGTCTGTCTATTTACCAATTTGGTTTCTACATAAAAAAAGCCTGCGGTGGGAGGAGACTCTGAACAGGTAGACAGTTTATATATGCACAGTGTAAATGCGGTAACAACAAATGCCAGTGTTTTCATTAGTACTAATGGAAGGATAATTTTTACAAGGACATATCAACTTTAGAAAGCAGCAGACAGAATCAGCAGAAAGAATAAAATGTAATTGTACAATAAAAAATAATTGCATGAAAAAGTTAAAATATCATGGTTGTGTCTTTCTAAAACATTTTCTTTCTTATTAAGTTTAGTTATTCAAACAGCTACAGTGGTACTAGAAGCTTATGATACATTTCCAGCTATTCTTTAGAAACTGACAAAAATATACTAATTAGTGAAACAACAAATAGCCCTTGTTGTCAAATGTGGCCTCCATCCACACTATTTGCACTGCAATTGAAAAACAAATCCGTATCTGGGCACTTAAATAAAGTTAAATCAAGTGGTTCACTATATCTATTGGAAAGCTTGTTTCTGTTAAGGTTTTTTAAAGGCAAATAATGGGTGTTAATGACAGCATATTTTAAAATGATTATTCCATTGTTTAAAATAGAAATTTGAATATGCAAATAATATTCTAGCAGGAATTCATCAACTAAGTCCATAAGGGATCATTGCTGGCAAACTGTAGTAAAAATTCCCTGAGTAAACCTCCTGTTATCTCTCTATGGGGAATGCTTTAGAACAGCTTTTCAACAAGTTATCAAGTGCCCTGAGGAGTCCTCAAACTTTTCAAGGAGATGGAAAGGTAATAGCCGGATTGGATATACTAAATGCAACGGTAAATTATAATAGTTCTTAGTCAATTTCCTCTTAGATCTGTAGACTTGATCCTACAGTATGTCTGTAACTGGTATACTCATATATCAAGTAATCTATAGGTTTTAACATTTGCTTAGTGATAATATGAAAACTAAATGTGTTAGGATAAAGCTTTCAGGAAACTTATAGGAAGTCTCAGATTTCTATCTTTCCATCACAAAACAATGGTGTAACCCAGTAATTCTCACGTTTCTGGTCTACAGGAGAATGGAAACCCAGAGAGTCATTACTGCCAGAAGAATCTGGTTAGAGCAGTTTTCGAACTTTTCATAGCTGGGACAGACACTGTGTCAACCACTATTCAATTTGCCATGCTGGTCATGATAAATTATCCACAAATCCAAGGTAAGATTTGGTCACAACCAGCAAATATCTTTGGGGTTCAGTTGCTCTGTACCTGGAGAAATTTTGTAAGCAGAGATGGTATGATACCTATCATTGTGATAATATGTCATATTTCCCTCAGAACAAGTACAAAAAGAGATAGACACTGTGGTTGGGCCTTATCGTCTCACTGGTGTGGCAGATAAGGTCAAGATGCCCTACACTAATGCTGTGGTGCACGAAATCCAGAGGATTGCCAATGTAACACCAATGGCCCTTCCTCATAAGGTGACTGAGGACACCTCATTCAGGGGATTCATCATTCCTAAGGTGAGAGACCCTGTCAGAACCAGAGTACATCATCATCTCAATAAAAATGTGATTTATTAGTTGCAAGTACAGAAACACAGCAGTTTCAATCATGCTTGAGTATAAGAGTGGCAGTCCATGAGAACTGAGAGAGGGAGGACTTATATCTTATACAACAAACTGGAATGTATGCAAATTGTAATAATAAAAAGCTAATGATAAGATACTGGACTTTGTAATACACATCATTTTCAACATGCCTTTCTCTTCTTATTATTCTTTGCTTGCTGTAGATAAAGCCATTGCGTCTGAGCTGGGACCTTTTACTTAATTTATACATAAAGTAACTCACATTTTAATTAATTTTAGCTTGTTTTTATTACAGTTGAAATAATGTTTATTTTAAGTGTACTTTTTATTTCACAAATAACTGAGAGCATAAACTGACATTCTACTCCAAAACCCAGTCATGATCATAAAACACAGTAGCCTCTGAATTTCTTCACTTTATTTGGACATGCAACAGAATAACATTCACAATGTCTGCTGCTGACACCGAATATACAGTATACAAATCATAATCTTTTATAGTAGTTCCACATACAAAAAAATGGTACATTCCACCACCTCCTATTTCTAAATCAGTAAGATATTATTTATATTTTCCAATAAAAGATGGAACATGTAGTTAGCATGCCTCAACCATGCCTGATACATCATATTATCTGGGCACAACACCCTTAAGTTGTAAACTATACGCATAAGTCAAGTTATTGATCATCCTTGGCGTTGGCCTTGTGGACTGCTGGAGTACATTTTGTTTAGACTTAAGAGTTGTTGATGGCTTCTAGAAAGCTTGCTAAATTTGGGACATGCAACATGTTTCAGAGCTAAAGTTAGCCAAATTGCTACAAAAGTGATGAATGCTATATATATATATATATATATATATATATATATATATATATATATATATATAAATATATATATTAATGTATGGATATTTGTATTTCTCCACAACAACCTAAGTACCTCTTTGTGTAAGAAATAAATGTGTCATGTCACTATAACTTGGTGCATCAAGGGCAACTCATAAAAATTTTTTTTCATTTGTCTTGGATATCCTTTTTTGTAGATATGTTTAATTATTGGGCACAAAGCCATCCCTCACAGTCATTCATCACAGGTTTCTTGTAGTTTTACCTCTTCAATGATGTCTTGACCCAAAGAGAAAGGTGGTGAAAGAAAAAAGGCTGTGGATTTCTTGGAATCAATGAATTTGCCTCATTTGGTCCTGTTAATATTGTGTATCAAATAGCACAAATGAATATGTTGAAGAGTTGCACTGGTTGATTTCTGTTTTGGGTGCGGTGGTGTAGGTTGTCTAGAAGGTAGACTTTTAATACTGTGTCATATCATTGAGTTGATCATTATTTGTTATATTCCCTTCAATGTGACCTCTCTTCTCATTCTGACACAGGGCATCACCATATTACCAATAATTGGTTCAGTGTTGTCTGACCCAGAGCACTGGGAGACTCCAGATGAGTTTAATCCTGGACATTTCTTAGACCAAAATGGAGACTTCAAACTGCCAAATGCCTTCATGCCATTCTCAGCAGGTAAAGTCTGGCTACACAGATAGACTGCACATTAGACAGATATTCCGAGAGGGCTCAGTGTCATGGAGTAAAATAAATTCTATTCTTAATGTAAATTAATTTTGAGTGATTTCTAGTAGAATTTACTTGAGGAGGCATGTTTAGGGAACATTTGTGTAATGACAATAATGACAATAATGACAAAAATATAAATATTATTTATCTATGTTCCTTGTTTAAGTAGAGCTTTAGAGGTAGCCATTGGACAGAGCCACTGAACACAACTGACATCCATCATTCTTCCTAGGACCACTCTATGGCCTAGAACCCGTAAGGAGTAGAGGTTTTACTAGTTTACCAGTTATTGAGCCATTGATTTTTTCTGTATGGTCTTCTGCAGACATACACTTCCTAATGACCAAAATGTTATCAGAGAGTAAACTAATACAAAATAATTATATTTTGTAACTCATATATGTAAATAAATGCTTGGTTCGTTTACTGCTGGCTACTATTTTGTTTTCTTCCTGCTTCTGTCAGCTGCCATTGAAAAACTAATGAGTTTTTCTTTAGTACTGTTGTAAGCACTGATACTTGTAGGTATCACATTCTCATTGTGCAGATAAAAACTTTTGCCTTCAAAGTCTCTTCTCACCTCAAGAACTTGATTTTCTGAAACCAAAATAGTAAATTCCACAGCAACATAATCACATATTATAGTTGTCATAGCTGTGAGTTGTCGTCACTAAATGTTAAAAATTACGGCCCACACTACTTTGCTGCAATGAGCGCCTCGGTATGAGCGCTGTAGGCACTCATCACGAGGCACGCACCACTTTGGGGCCGCAATGAGTGCCGAAGGTGCTCATTGCAGGCCCAGTCTAGACATGAGCACTGAAGGCGCTGCAGGCCGTGAGCACTGAAGGCGCTGAAGGCCGTGATCAGCTCCGAAGCCCATAGCACTTTGACGTTGATCTCGAGGCATGCAACACTTTACAATTTTAACGGACGCATTTTTTCAAACATGTACCTTGAAAGACCCCCCAAAAATGCCAAATAATTAAAAAAATAAACTTCAACAGGCACACACAGCACAGGGGGAGAGTTAGGGAGCCTGTGAGTGAGGTTGCAAGTTAATTTAAGGCTTAATTGGAGTTTTTTGGAGATAGAAAATTGACTAAGCAAGGAAAAAAATGGCTGACAAAAAACGAAAATTTTCTCAAACAGGATCAAAACGAGGTCGAAGCCAGTAACACTTGCTCGAACAACGCCAGGCACGCTGGACTTAGAAAATACACAACACAAAAAAGCGTGGCACGTGGGACTTTCAAAATAAAAGCAATGGAACTCAGCGCGAGCTACACAAAACTTGATCAGAGACACAGAGGAGAAAGACACAGGGAAGGGAGAGGGTGGAGATAGTGGAAAGAGACACAGGGCTAAGAGACGAAGGAAAAGAGATACAGGGGAGGAAAAAAAGGGAAAACAAAAGACACAGGGCAAAGAGAGGAGGGGGAGGATGAGAGGGGGGAAAAAGACACAGGGGTCAGAGAGTATGGAGAGGTTCACAATGAGCACCGAAGCCGCTCATTGCGGACCTCAAGATGAGCACCAAAGGCGCTCAACGCAAGACACGAAAGTGCCATGTTGCACAACGTCTGCAATGAGAGCTCATTGCAGGGCTTGCGAGGCCCATAAACTACACCGGGGGGAGAGGCTCGCCATGAGCGCCAAAGGTGCTCATCTCAAGGCCTGTAAACTACACAGGGGGAAAGGCTCTTAATGAGCACCGAAGTGCTGAAGGTGCTCAGTGGGGGCAGAGCCTCGCATTGTGAGGCAAACAACATTGACAGCCTTAACATTTTCTTGCCGTCATTTTTGACGGGCACGTCGCTAGTTGTAAATAAAAGATAATGCATTAGAGGCTGCATTATTATTCTAAAGACAAATTTCTTATTTTTACGTGTAGTTCTTCAAAAGGGTACATTTTAAATATATGACCACAGTGGCCTTGTTTTGTGTTGGTGTCACGCACATATAGGAATATTGGAGTTTTGAGGTTGTAAGTATTTCTAAATAGATGAATTTCCCGAAAGGATTTGAGGCAGTAAAGAGAGGGAGAAGTCTGACACAGCAACTTAGAGAATTCAATAGGACACGGCAAAATAGAAGTATACATGTCATTAAGAGTGATGTAATGATAAATTAAGAGATGCATAAGTTATTGGCAGAGAAGAATGGATGGTCACAGGATTATGTGAAAGTTAAATGAGAGGTATTGGTGGGTGCAGTTCAGAAGGTTTTTTTTAAGTAATGTTCATGATTTTTAACATTATCATATAGGGTAAGGGAAGACAATGAAATAACCAGTGGATTGTATGATGAAAGACTAGTGGGGTGGACTGGCGAAGCAGAAAAAAAAGATGTATATTATTATTTTACAATACAATAAACATAGTATAAAAATACAGAATGTTTGTATGGTAGAAAGGCACAATGTTGCCCCTAAAGGAAGCGGATATCTCCAAGGGAGTATTTGGACATTAAACAAGAAAAAATGATGGGTGCGGTATAGTGGAGGGCTTTGCAGATGGAAAACAATGAAGGGTCTTGCAGAGAGGACAGACAGATGAGATGTTGGCGGATTAATAATAGAAATGTTCCTGTGTGACAGACCAAACACATATTACATACTATTCAATATTATAGAATACTATAGAATGTTTATATATACATAATATATATTATTGCTCCTACAGGGAAGCGGAAGTGTCCAGGGGAGAGTCTGGCTCGGATGGAGCTCTTCCTGTTCTTGACGGCTTTGCTTCAGAAATTCAAGTTCCAAGCAGAGCATCATCCTAAAAGCTCGGACCTGGGGATGCTGAGGTCCGCTTTGCGAACGACAAAGTTCTTGCACAATCTGAGAGCCTATCCCAGGACCAGTGTATGAGGAGCAAACAAGATCAAGCAATCAATGCTGCCCTATAAAGAAATAACTCACTTCATTTGAAACTGATACTCAAAGATCTCTTTATAGTATAACAATTCTAGGAAAGAAAATATGGGGAATGATAATCAGCACCAGGCATAGAACATATTATATATGTGATAAAATAAAGGGGCCCCCAACAATCATTTTGTGCACTAGTTGTGGCTTTCTCAAAGGTAATACATAGTCACACTAAGTATTACCTTTGAGAAAACCCCACCTAGTGCGAGAATCGATTGTCAGGTAATTTACTAGCCCAACTTATGTAATATATACTATCTATAACTATCTTTGTCATTTTTCTTCCCTTTATGTTTTAAACTAATGGAGCCTGGCCTTTTGTAACAACCAAGTGGAATTTATTTGATAACCTGCTACATATGCAATTTTACTAATTACAGTTGTTGTCCTACTGAATATATTTGTATCAATTAGTGTACCATGTTCTAGTTACAGTTCAACTTATGTATTAGGTTAAAAGTATTTACTAAATATAGTCATGCCAACTCTGTCATGTTGACCTTTTGTTACATTCTGCAAACTGTGTACCTTAGACCAGGGGTCCCCAACCCCCAGGACGTGGACCACCACCGGTCCGCGGCCTCTGTTCAGCAGTGCTGTGTGTGTCACCAGCACCACACCTCCTCCTGCTGGGAGGCTGAGTGGTGCTAATGGGGGGGTTGGGGGCTGAATGGGGCTGCTGGTGGTGAATTGGGCTGCCTGGGGGTTGGGGGCTGAATGGGGCTGCTGGGGTGAATGGGGCTGCTGGGGGGTTGGGGCTGAATGGGGCTGCTGAGGGATGAATGGGGCTGTTGGGTGATGAATGGTGCTGCAGGGGTGGTGAATGGTGCTGCTGGGGGGTGAATGGTACTGCTTGGCCATTATGGGATTGAGTGGAGCTGCTCAGGGGCTGAATGGGGCTACTCGGGGGTTGGGGGCTGAATGGGGCTGCTGAGGGGTTGTGGCTGAATGGAGCTGCTGAGTGGTGAATGGGGCTGTTGGGGTGATGTATTGTGCTGCAGGGGTGGTGAATAGTGCTGCTGGGGGGTGAATAGTGCTACTGGGAGTGAATGGGGCTGCCTGGGGGTTGGGGGCTGAATGGGGCTGCTGGGGTGAATGGGGCTGCTGGGGGGTTGGGGCTGAATGGGGCTGATGAGTGGTGAATGGGGCTGTTGGGGTGATGAATTGTGCTGCAGGGGTGGTGAATAGGGCTGCTGGGGGGTGAATAGTGCCACTGGTGGGTTATGGGGTTGAGTGGAGCTACTAGGGGGCTGAATGGTGCTACTGGTGGGCTGAATGGGGCTACTGGGGAGTTGGGAGCTGAATGGTGCTGCTGGGGGGTGAATGGTGCTGCTGGGGGGTTGGGGACTGAATGGGGATGCTGAGGGGTTGGGGCTGAATGGGGCTGCTGAGGGGTGAATGGGGCTTTTGGTGTGATGAATTGTGCTGCAGGGGTGGTGAATAGGGCTGCTGGGGGTGAATAGTGCCGCTGGTGGGTTATGGGGTTGAGTGGAGCTACTAGGGGGCTGAATGGTGCTACTGGTGGGCTGAATGGTGCTACTGGGGAGTTGGGAGCTGAATGGTGCTGCTGGGGGGTGAATGGTGCTGCTGGGGGTGAATGGTGCTTCTGGGGGGGGCTGAATGGTGCTGTTGAGGAGTTGTGGGGCTGAATGATGTTGCTGGGGGGTTGCTGGGGTGCACTGCACTACAGAAAAGGAACATGTTAGCATGAAATATTTTTTACTTAGTTTAAATTAAAAAAAAAAAAAAAAAAATATATATATATATATATATATATATATATATATATATATATATATATAGCACTAGAGGGGGCAAGTCAAAGCATTATTTGCCCCACCTCCTTGGGGGGGCCCAAAGTTTTTTTTGCATCCACAACACCCCTGTTTACCCCCGCCACCCCCCTCCCCACTGGGCCATGAACATTTTTTTTTTAATAGAAATGATCCCAGGTGCCAAAAAGGTTGGGTATGTTAGGGAAAATTCTCTCATACTCACCCCACTTCTCATGCATGACACCAAGAAAACAACATAGGACTTTGGTTATTTCTCATTATTTTAATTTATTAGAAAGAAATATGGATTAGCAGCAAATATATCCACAATGGCTGTGCCTAATTCATTCACCGGACTGCAAGTGACAGAAAATCAGCAGACATAGCCTTTTATATTTTTTACCTAACAAATGAAAAAAATCCTTCTTAGCAGCCTATTACATTTTATTTATATATTATATCCTATAAGCTATAACACAAGTGATCAAGACTTATGAAACATGTTATGGTACGTCACTCTAGATGTGCAGGAATCCTTTATCCCTAAATGTTCTACGCAAAGGGCAAATTCTGCCCTTGAATATGAGCTAGAATACATTTTATGTTATGACTAAAAACATGTGTACTAGTCTCTAAAGGAAATAGCCAAGTCATACCTGATATCTTACAATTGGAAAATTACTGGTTCACAGCCAGCCAAAAATCACACTAACTGGAAAGAGTGCTAACTGTATATATATATATATATATATATATATATATATATATCCATATATATATATATATATATATATATATATATATATATATATATATATATATATATATATATATATATATCCATATATCCATATATCCATATATCCATATATCCATATATCCATATCCATATCCATATTATAATTATTATTATCTTTATTTATATCGTGCCAACATATTCTGTAGCGCTGTACAGGGGTTGAGTGCATAGCAGAAAACAAATTAAACACCTTGTAAAGAATGGAGGGCCTTGTTTTTGAGCATAAAATCAAATGTACATAGAGCTTGTTTCCAAGGCACTGACACAAGATTGAAAACTCGCAAACTTACAATACATATATACATATACATATACATCAGTGGCGGCTGGTGAACTTTCAAATTGGAGGGGCGCCAGAGCGAAACATAGCCACTCCCCTTTTTTCAAACCACATCCATTTTTATAACTCCTCCCCCTGACGTCATAATGACCTTTATAAGCCCCGCCCAATGACCTTATACTTGTAAAGCCCATTGAAATACATGATCAGCAATGCAGAAATGTCAAGAAGTAAAGTAACAATGTGTTAAATTCATTGGTATATAATATAGATTAAAAAAACTCATGTGACAAGACTACAGCAATATCATAATTGCACCTATACGCATTAACAGAAAAATTAAAGCAGTGACACCTACCATTAGTTGGCTCTTCTTCTCAGGGTATTCACATTCAGTAAGTTGACCAACGAGTACAAACAAATCTGCTGCCACATAGGGTTTGCACCTGGGGTTGAAAGAAAACAAGCAAATCAATCAGACCATTCAAGAACAAAACCATACTTAAAAAACATTAAAAGACCAAGTGGAACCATATAGGCCCCAAACATACCTTAGAAGACCATGTGGAACCATATAGGCCTCAAACATACCTTAGAAGACCAAGTGTGACCATAGGCCCCAAACATACCTTAGAAGAGCAAGTGTGACCATATAGGCCCCAAACATACCTTAGAAGACCAAGTGTGACCATATAGGCCCCAAACATACCTTAGAAGACCAAGTGTGACCATATAGGCCCCAAACATACCTTAGAAGACCAAGTGTGACCATATAGGCCCCAAACATACCTTAGAAGACCAAGTGTGACCATATAGGCCCCAAACATACCTTAGAAGACCAAGTGTGACCATATAGGCCCCAAACATACCTTAGAAGACCAAGTGTGACCATATAGGCCCCAAACATACCTTAGAAGACCAAGTGGGACCATATAGGCCCCAAACATACCTTAGAAGACCAAGTGTGACCATATAGGCCCCAAACATACCTTAGAAGACCAAGTGTGACCATATAGGCCCCAAACATACCTTAGAAGACCAAGTGTGACCATATAGGCCCCAAACATACCTTAGAAGACCAAGTGTGACCATATAGGCCCCAAACATACCTTAAAAGACCAATCAGCACTGTATAGGCCCAAACCAGTGGATCTTGGGATTCAAGAAAACAACAACATTTCACTTCTGTTTAGACAACACAATAATCAATGTCAAACAAACACGTTGAATTAGCATATGGATAACCATATGAGCAGTAACGCCACGCCAAGGCTTCAACAATTGTTACTGACCATTCACACACCTCTCATAGCTCCTTCCATATGCACACCCACACACCATTCATACTTTACTTACCACTAGTTATTTTTGGTAGTTCGGTGGTGCCATTTCTGAGAACTTTACGTACCCTTGAAGGTGCCTCCAATTCCTTCAAACCAATGCATTCAACCGCTCCAGGGCCATGGTGCTTCTTAAATACCTTTTTATCCTCTTCAATGTGGAGAAGCATCTTTCTGATTCTGCAGTCGTCTTCGATGTTGTAAGGAGGATTCCTTATAGCTTCACTGTCTCTGTGAAATCATTATGCAGATTAAATTGATGGTAAAGTTGGTGCAGAGCAACAGCACTCGTACAGACATGAAATTCTGGCTTCCCGTACACAAGTGACAGATACCCTTGGAAGTGCCTCCAATTCATCAAACCACTCCAAGGCTTCAACAATTGTTGCTGACCATGCACACACCTTTCATAGCTCCTTCCATATGCACACCCACACACCGTTCATACTTTACTTACCACTAGTTATGTTTGCTAGTGAGGTGTTGCTGCTTAACGCAGTTTATCTTTGCACACCCTGGGGGTATGCATTCTTCTTTGCTACAATCACTTGTATTTAAATTTTGCATGTCGATATTTCAAAGAAGAAAAATTCTCAATGTTTTTTTTCATTGAAGTCTGGGATCTCGGAAATCAGTTGCTTTTCCATTGAGAGCATCACCAATGCATTCAACCGCTCCAGGGACATGGTGCTTCTTAAAAAGGTTTCTATCCTCTTCAATGTGGAGAAGCATCTTTCTGATTCTGCAGTGGTCATCGGTGTTGTAATCAGGATTCTTAATAATTTCACTGTCTCTGTGAAATCATTCTGCAGATTAAATTGATGTAAAAGTTTGTGCAGAGCAACAGCACTTGTACAAGCATGAAAATCTGTCTTCCCATACAGAAGTGACAGCTCAGTGCGTAATTGTTCCTTCTTCAGTATTGGATATGCTTGCACGGTGTCTTCCAGAGCTTTGGTTGGAAAGCAAGTGTCATGGGTTTTATACAAGTCACTTTGAACCAGTTTGGCACTGACTAGGTGATTTGAAAATGAAAAACGTTCTTTTGCATGAACCACCACTATGTCACATACCTCTCTTGAGAGTTGTCTCAAGGTTGAGATCTCCGCACTCCGTCTGTGGACTGTTACATCTCTCGGCAAACTTGCTTCTATCTCGTCAACAGAATTACAGATTTTCTGGATGCTGGCGACAAAGTCTTCTGTGACTTTTTGGATATAAACAGTATCCGTGTCTCGCTTCTGAAGCTTACTATAGAGGATGTCAGCATGTGGCATTATTAAATGAAATAATTTAAGGAAGTAAAGGAACTCCCTGTCTTCCAGCATTCCAATGAAACCGGCGGCTTCACGTATAGATGTTTGATCAAAGTTTAGACATGCTTCAATTGTCTGGAAACACTCAAGTAGCGCATCTCTGTTCACGTAGATGACGTTCACGGTCCTAACGTTGAAGTTCCATCGTGTCGGTGCACCTCTTGGAAGTCTTCTACCAACTACCTCATCCAGAATTTTAGTCCTTTTTGGAGAGCGTGAAAAAAAAGATGGTATGCCGCCTATGTTGGAAAAAAAAACTCGAACTCTTCAAATCCTTGAAACTGCTTTCTCCATTATTAGGTTCAGTTGGTGAGCATAGCAATGGGCGTAGTGTGCGTTCGGGTACACGTCTTTTATTTTTCTTTGAACTCCTCCTTGATCTCCACGCATCACACTGGCACCATCGTAGCTTTGAGCTATGAGTTTCTTCTTGTCTTCTGGCTCTGGGAGAACAGTATTCAGACTTTACAGCACAACAGCAGCAATCGAGTCTGCAGCCGTTGCTTTCATTTCCGTGAAGCCATCAAATCTTTCCACCACTTGATGCTTTTTGTCAATGTAGCGATAGACAACAACGCACTGTGTCCTAGCGGAAATATCGGTTGTTTCATCCGCTTGGATTGCCACAAACTGGGCTTCCTTAAGCTCTTTGTGAATCACTTCCTTAATAACTTCATGCATGCAGTCCAGTATCTCATTCTGCACGTTTTGGACGTGCCCTTAAACACAGTTGCAGTCTTCAAATGCTGTTCCATTGCACTATCGATACTGCCAACCAAATCCACCAGGCCTCGAAACACTCCTGGATTTAGCAATGTTTCACTTTCGTCGTGTCCTCTTAATGCCGGTTCAAAAGCGCCACAAAAGCGAACACAATCAATTATCTTCGAAAGGATGTACCGATTCTTAGCCACTTCTTCGTTGTTTTTTTGAACACTGATTTGGTATCCTTGGTCCAGTTGAACTGCAATGTTTTCGCCTGTCCAAGCATCTCAAACTTGATCCTGTTATCCAAGTGAGCTTTAGAACTTTTGTGTTTCGCCAATTTATCAGCTAGATGTTTGACGTCAGTGTAGCGGAACCCATCACTGTTTTACCCTGTTTTATGATTATTATGGTTAAAATATGATCCTACTATATGTATGTTGGTTGATGCTCTGCAGAATATTGTCCCAGACATTTGCAGCTACTTGGCATGGGAGATAATCCTGTTACAGCGACTCCGCATAAGATAAAGGAAGTCTATTGTATACAGTGTTTTCATTCTCAGATAAGAACAAAGAAGTGTAATTGAATCAATGTCTGATTGTATCAAAGTTGTCAGGGAGCCCCGGAGAGGTGTGACCCACCTATTGTTCTCTTTATGGGTATTGTGCGGCCAAATATGGGCATGTGTATTGCCTGTGGGAAGAGATGGGTATAAATATTTCTGCAATAACAAAATAAAGTCAGTATTCATTTGACTCCCAAATTGTGTGTCGTCCAATATGGGAGGTCGGGGATGGTGAAACTGTAGTGCTTCTTGGATATTTTACCGTATACCAGCGGAGATATTGGACTGCGTGTTCCAGCTCCGTTACAATATCAATATATATCAATATATATATATATATATATCAATATATATCAATATATATATATATATATCAATATATATATATAAATCAATCAATATATAAATATATATATATATATATATATATATCAATCAATAATCAATATATAAATCAATCAATATATAAATATATATATATCAATATATCTATATATATATATATATATATATATATCAATCAATAATCAATATATAAATCAATCAATACATAAATATATATATATATATATATCAATATATATATATATATATATCAATCAATATATTTATCAATCAATATATATATATATATATATATATATATATCAATATATCAATATATATATATATATATATATATATATATCAATCACACACACATAAAAATATACATAAATATACATAAACATATACATAAAAAAATATATATTAATTGATATTTATTAATTGATTAATTGATGTACTTTATTAATTATTTGATTATATTGCTCATGTATTTCTATTAGACATTATTTATTATACATCTTACAGTGCTATTTATTTGCTATACATGTTACAGGATATTATCCTGTAACATGTATATCACATAAATAGCCCTGTAATATGTATAATACATACAGGGTCACACAAGTTCACACTAAACTTTTTTTCCCTTACAGGCTTCCATACCTGCTTTGCTGATTTGCTAATTTTTTAAAGACTCTCATTGGTTGAAATCAATGTCAATCAAAAATTTCAGCCAATCAGAGTCATTCAAAAATTAGTATATAAGGCGGAGCGAGGGAAAAAAACAATTACTCGCGTGTGGAGCTCCTTGTAGGAGGAGCTCCGTTAGTTTGTTGTTATTTTTTTTTTTAGAGCGTCGGATTTTTTTAGGTGGAGGCCTCTGGCAATGGGCCAGAATGGAGTGGACAATGGCTTCAATCAAGATTGGATTATTTTTTGACATGGGCTTCAATCAAGATTGGATTATTTTGACATGGGCTTCAATCAAGATTGGATTATTTTGACATGGGCTTCAATCAAGATTGGATTTTATGACATGGGCTTCAATCAAGATTGGATTATTATGACATGGGCTTCAATCAAAATTGATTGGAATGCCCGACGACTATCCAGGGCAGAAGGCCAACGCTGGAGGGGTCAATTTGACAGGTAAGTATGTGCTGTTGTTTACTTTATTTTTATTATTGTTTAGTATGTATGTGCTGTTTACTTTATTTTTATTATTGTTTAGTATGTGCTGTTTACTTTATTTTTATTATTGTTTTTTTGTTTTTCCCTTACTTTATTTTTATTTTATCTTTAAAAGTGACGGGCACATGCATTGCCTGTTACTTCTAAAACTCACGTCAAAAAGTTACAAATTGATTTCCAGGCCAGTGAGGGAAATAAGTATTTGATCCCCTATCAATCAGCAAGATTTCTGGCTCCAAGGTGCCTTTTATACAGGTAACGAGTTCAGATTAGGAGCACTTTCTTAAAGGTAGTGCTTCTAATCTCAGCTGGTTACCTGTATAAAAGACACCTGTCCACAAAAAGCACTCAATCAATCAGATTCCAAACTCTCCACCATGGCAAAGACCAAAGAGCTGTCCAAGGATGTCAGGGACAAGATTGGAGATCTACACAAGGCTGGAATCAGCTACAAGACCATCGCCAAGCAGCTTGGTGAGAAGGTAACAACAGCTGGTACGATTATTCGCAAATGGAAGAAACACAAAATAATTGCCAGTCTCCCTCGGTCTGATGCTCCATGCAAGATCTCACCTTGTGGAGTTTCAGTGATCATGAGAACAGTGAGGAATTGGCTCAGAACTACACGGGAGGATCTTGTTAATGATCTCAAGGAAGCTGGGACCATAGTCACCAAGAAAGCAATTGGTAACAAACTATGCGGTGAAGGACTGAAATCCTGCAGTGCCCACAAGGTCCCCCTGCTCAAGAAAGCACATGTCCCGGCCTGTTTGAAGTTTGCCAATGAATATATGAATGATACAGAGGAGAACTGGGTGAAAGTGTTGTGGTCAGATGAGACCAAAATTGAGCTCTTTGGCATCAACTCAACTCACCGTGTTTGGAGGAGGAATGCTGCCTATAACCCCAAGAACACCATCCCCACCGTCAAACATGGAGGTGGAAAAATTATGCTTTGGGGGTGTTTTTCTGCCAAGTGGACAGGACAACTTCACCGCATCAAAGGGACGATGGACGGGGCCATGTACCGTCAAATCTTGAGTGAAAACCTCCTTCCCTCAGCCAGGGCATTGAAAATGGGTTGTGGATGGGTAATCCAGCATGACAATGAACCAAAACACACAGCCAAGGCCACAAAGGAGTGTCTCAAGAAAAAGCACACTAAGGTCCTGGAGTGGCCTAGTCAGTCTCCAGACATTAATGCCATAGAAAATTTGTCGAGGGAGCTGAAGGTTTGTGTAGCCAAACATCAGCCTTGAAACCTTAATGACTTGGAGAGGATCTACAAAGAGGAGTGGGACAAAATCCGTCCTGAGATGTGTGCAAACCTGGTGGCCAACTACAAGATATGTCTGAACTCTGTGATTGCCAACAAGGGTTTTGCCACCAAGTACTAAGTCAAAGGGGTCAAATACTTATTTCCCTCGTTGACCCGCAAGTCAATTAATAACTTTTTTTATATGCTTTTTCATTTTTTTTTATTATTCTGTCTCTCTAAAATACACCTGCTATTAAAATTATAGACTGATCATTTCTTTGTCAGTGGGCAAATGTTTAAAATCAGCAGGGCATCAAATACTTTCCTCCCCACTGTATGTATTAGAGTATTATCATGTCAATGAGCAAGAGTTTGAGCTTTCCCCTTCTTTTCTTGGGTGTAGACAAGATTTCTGTCTGGGCTTTGTCTTTAGTCAGCAAACTCTGTATCTGTTTCTTCATCTGTTAGTATCTGTTTTAGTCAGATAGGTACTTTGTAGAGACTTTCTCATCATATATTAGGGCACACTTGTCTTTTCTTTTTCTTTACATACACGCACTCTCTGTCATCTTCTTCTCAGGTAGGAAAGTGTGACAAAAATACAAACATACAAGATCTATCTTACAAGAAACTTCCATACATCTTTTAACTAGACATCCTCACATTATATACACCTACACTAAATTTTCCTAATATAAATAATTATAACATATGCATAACTCTTTAATAAACAAGGGGTGCTATAAACTAAAATTAAGTGATAATGTAAATTATAATACAAGTTCTTTTTTGTTCTTCGTTTTCATAATAACAATGTTCAGATTCTGCATAAATTCTTGGTTACAACTCCTCAATAACCTGCACATCTGCATATTCTAGTCCTGTTGTATTAAATAGGTCAACAATGAGCTCTTCTTGTTGAAAGTTGGTGGATATCTCCGACCAAATCTTCCACACTCCTTTCATAAATTTATAAGTCACTTCTTTACAAACAAGTTTGGTGTTGCCTACGGCGTCTATGATGTTATATTGTTTACAAAACTGCATCATTGGTTCTTTAGTTTTGCAGTCTGTTTTATCAATAAGTTGCTGAAATGTCCAACAAAGATAAAATGCTTTAATGGCTGATATGACTCCATGATGCATTTGGCTGGATTAAAGACATAGTGCCCTAATAAATTCTGAGATTTTGAGTTCCAGAAGTCCGTAAAGGAGCCCACCAAAAGTTACAGCTATTTAATTAGCCTCTTTTAGCTACTCGCAAACGATCTGTGGGTTACAGGCAGAAAAACCCTACGGGCTGTAAAAAACTGAACTCCGTCCCAGCTAAGACTTTGATCTTTCAATTCCGCAAATGTTACAATCGCAAAACGCTATCAAATTGCTACAAGTCCTCAAGCCGCAACTGTTTTCACACCCATAAATGGCAAATGTAACGAAAAATCCTATGTGTACTAAAGAGGACCCGCATGGGGGTTAAACTCCTGTCTGTAGCACTGTAAAAGCAAATATAAACACACTACTGTATTTTAAATTGTAGGGAAAGCGATGAAAGGTATTAAAATTAATAGCACAACATTCTCAAGCTTGCAAATCTGCAATAAAAACTATTTTTTTATGTTTAATCTCCATGTTTTATTGATCTTGGCAATAAATGTGTCAATAAATATAACAGAATTCGCATTGGCTAGAATATTATATTTATAGATTTTTTTAAATTGAACTATTTCTGAAATGCGGGCCCGATCGCAGCTCGGACTTCAAAACCATGATTGAAATGTAACCTCCATGTTTTAGTAAAGTAATGATGATGGTCTCTTTTACTATTGGCTCTGTCTAAACCCATAATTACAGGTTTGAATAATTTATCATGTTTACGCTCGGAAATGCTATGTGCTGAAGCATGGTTTACGGATTTGGATTATGTCCTTGCAGATTTTTCTAATTTAATCGCTCTGTAACTCCAGCAAATTTCAAGACTGCAGACATACAGGATTTAATAGGGCCAATAATGTTGTTTGGCAAGAAAGCTACTTTCAAGATTTTAGCTCAGACAAGTTTACAGTAGCATTGGAGGGCGGTACCGGAAGTGGAACATACACCAGTTCACAGATGAGCTGGTGGTAGGAGAGCTGGGAGGTCATGTTCTGCAGACAGCGGTAATCCTGAGCCCATCTCGGATCCAAGGTTATAACGACTAAACAGACGCCAGGAAAGCCTCGAGAAGGACCATCATATTACAATGCAGCTAAGTAAAGCTTATTTAAAAATGTATAAAGTATAATTTTTCAGCTTGTGAAATTACCCTATATACGTCCCATCTCCCCCCTCCCAATATGCCTCAAAGGACAATATAAATATAAAGACAAATCCCCAAAGCTACTAGCACTGATAAAAAAGCGGATTAAAGCCAAAGAGTCTATTTTCGCAGAGTATGGCAAAAGTCGGAGGACGGAGACGGTCCCCGTGAAGATCTCGCGAGAATACGCGTAAAGCGCGCTAAAGGGCGCGAAGGAGAGAGTTTCCCCGCGAAAGAGCCACGGGAGACCTAAAGGGGACTAAGTAATTAATGAACTATACAAAAGTCCTAAAAACAAAGGTGAACAACAGTAAGAGGCATATTATGCAACAGGAATAACAATTGGTAAAAAAGGCTAAGAAACAACTAGAACCCGATACAACCTGCTAGGGAGCTATATTGGGGAATACAAAGGAAAAGGACAATAGTAATATACTGAGTCAGAGGAGGTAGAGGGAGTTGAGGAGAAAGGGTATAAACAATAAACAATAATAAGCTTTATGATAATATGCTAGAGACAAGAGGCTAAGGGCGTGAAGATGAAGATATAGAAAGAACCCTTTTAAGACATTACAAAAGGTAATCCACTAATTCAAATTATAAAAGATAAGTAAAATAAAAAGGACTCTACAAAAAGAAAGGAGGAAAAAAAGAGGGAAAAAAGAAAGGAGAAGGAGGAAAGGAAGGAGGAAAGGAAGAGAAAGGGAGAGAAGGAAGAAGAGAAAGAAAAAAGAAAGAGATAAAAGCTAAGTGGAGAAAACTAAAAACTACGAATTCACAGGAATACCTCCCAAAAAAAACAATAAGATGGCAAATAAGAAACCCTCAAATACTATAAAAATAAAAAGCAAGGAGAAGAAAACTGGTGCTCCAGAAACAAATCAATTTTTTTCCCCAAAACAAAAAAGTAGCATATGAGAAACAACGCAATCAGAATCATCTTTATTGGAACAATCCATAATTTCCTCCCCGAAGAAAATTGCACATTCTCCCCATGATAATATTGAGAAATGACAAGAGGAACCATTAACCTATTTAAAAATGAAAGACCTTCTACAAGATTTCCAAGAAAAGATCATGTTGGAATTAACAAAACAGATGTTGGAAAATACAAACTCCGTAAAAGAAACTAGTAAAAGAATAAATGAATTGGAAATCAAATGTGATAAATTAATCATGGATAATAATGCATTATTGAAATATACAAATAAATTGGAATATAAGATTGAAGAATTAAATATGAAGATAAATATTATGGAAGATAGATCAAGGAAAAAAAATATAAGAATAAGGGGAATAAATGAAAATATACCGGAAAAAGATCTACTAGGATATATCAAAGATCTATTTATTAACTTATCACCCCAAACTTCTAAAGATGAAATGAAAATAGAAAATATACACAGGATTCCCCTCCCTAGAGGACTAGACAAAAATATACCTAGAGACGTTATAGTCAATCTTCAATCCATTAATTATAGAGATACAATAATCAAAGCTAATTCCATAAAAAGGCCAATGGAGTCCCCATATGATAAAATTAAAATATTTCCGGATCTGTCTAAATACACTTTGAATAAAAGAAGAGAATATACGGCAATAACACAAAGCTTAAGGAAAGCAGAAATTAAATACAGATGGAAGTATCCAACGGGACTATATATAATGGAAGGAAACTCTTGGAACAAAATAGACTCTGTTAAAGAAGGATTCATGCTGCTACAAAAATGGAATATAGAAGTAGATCTCTCAATCCATTCCAAAGACAACACCCAATTAAATTTAAAGAACCCGGAATGGGTCCTGAAATAATAGAGGTTAAGGAGGAGAGGAAAAGATCCTAGAAGAAAAATGAACTATTATGGACGCTTTTTGTGTTTTTTTTTTGTTTTTTTTTATATCCACATTTTGGGGTTGGTCCACTCACACTATTGGATATGTAGTAGGGGTTTATTGAATATAGGAGTAAGAATACAGATACCCCCCAAGAGACCACCAATATTATGGTAGTGAATATTGAGCACCTTACTATGAATTATAGAATTTAATAGTTTACTATAGAATATAAAGCACTTTAATTATTTCTAAAGAGGAGTAGAAATCCTACACTATGTCGGTAAATATAAGCACTTTACTCATGCACTTTATAGAGGTATAGTAATTTAAAAATGCATTGGAAACACTGTAATTATACAAAGAAATGGAAGATTGGATTGTTGAACTGATATTATATAAAAGGTTCTAGAAAGAATAATATTACGAATTGTGAGAATATAGAAGGAATTAAAAAATACCCACTATATTCGAGATTTTTGCTAGCACAAAATGTTAGTTAGGAGGTACATTTTTTTGAGAGAACACTGAGGAAATGTGGGGAAAATTAAGCACTTTATTGATACGCACTTTATAGATTTATAGAAATACTTAATAAATTATTATTCACTTTAAAAATAATAAAGTAATAAAATTTTAGGACTTTAAGAAATTTGTACCGAGGGGAATCCATACTAGACCTCTGGGAGAAAAGGAGGATAAGAGAGTAAGGAAGGGGAAAGAGAGGGAAGAAGGAATAAGAAAAGTGAGAAAAGATATAATAAAGAGGTAAAGGGGTATACGAAAATATCAATATTAGGTCTTTCGTTAAATATCAATTTTATAGTTTGGGTTGATTACAAGAACTAGAGAAAATGGTATGGACTCCCTCTCGAATAAAGGTATATAGGGGGAAGTATAGGTATTTTGGTTTTCTAGTGTAACAGGTTAAAAGAGTAATGTATAAATATTTAAATAACTATATGAGGGTAAAAATCATGATAGAAATTGATTATAGAATATGTAATATAATTATTTGTTTTGGGAGAAATACGAAGTGATGAGATGGGAGGAGCCAGGAGGGAAGGGTCCAGTAGAATAAAAAAGGCAATATATATAAGCGTAGGTTGACATCATATAAAATACATTATAGGGGAATATTTTGGTTACTGTGGACAAGGAAATATTTATTTATCCTTTACATTCCCCTAAACAGTAGTAGTTGGACAAAAGATTAAGGAAGATAAGAGGGACAAGGAGAGTAAGAGAAAAATTTAAATTAAAATAAAAAGTTACAATACTTAAGAAGGGTGTAAATCAGGGATATAAGATCACATGACCTCCCAACTAATGAACTAGTAAGTTTATTATAATTCCTAGCATTTCCTAAAATTGGCATAATAGCCCTTATAAATTGTTTAGAATGAAGGGCAAAAATATGAAAACAAGTAAAATTGGACTTACTTCAAGCTCCAAGGAAATTAAGCCCAAGGTTTGTAAGAATGTACGAATGAATGAATTTCCCAGGGATACAGTCTATACAGGTGCAATTAACAGTAAGAGACGAGACAGAACTAGATATACCAAAAAGAGACCACTTAAAATACAAAAGACAAAGAAAAAAGAATTAATTGTAAAAAATGGTTAAAATAATATCACATAATGTCAATGGACTAAATTCCCCATCAAAAAGGAAAATAGCTTATAACTATTATAAAAAAAATAAAGTAGATATTCTTCTATTACAAGAGACTCATTGGGGCAAAGATACACTAAGATATGTAAATAATAAAAACTATAACATCAAAATAGATTCAACAAAAAATAAAAGATCCAGAGGGGTATCAATCCTCTTTAGTAATAATTTAGAAGTACATGAGGAAGTTAAGATTATAGACCCCCTAGGAAGATACATAATATGGTCTGGTATAATAAATCGAGTAAATATGACAATAGCCAATATATATCTCCCAAATGTAAAACAAATTAGATATTTCAAAAAGATACTGAAAGAAATAAAAAAAAATAGAAAAGGACAATTAATAATTGGAGGGGATTTCAATATGGTGCTGGATCCGGTAAAAGATAGAATTGGTACAATTAAAAAAAATTCAGAAAATCAGATTAAGAAAACTTCTAAAGATTTTGAAAAAATAATATCAAACGAAGACCTCTTTGATGCATGGAGATTACTACATCCACATGAGAGGGACTATACATTTTTTTCAAATCGTTTTAATTCTTACTCAAGATTAGACTATTTTTTAACAGATATACATACAATAAGACAGATAAAGGATATAAAAATATATACCGTTACATGGTCAGATCATTCATTGGTATGTATTAATTTAAAAGAAGAAAAGATAAGTAAAAAAAAAAATGGAAGCTAAATCCGATTCTATTTAAGAATGAACATACTTTGGAATTCCTAAAAAAGGAAACTAACGAATTTTTTTAAATTAATAAAAATACCGTAGATTCACCATCTATGCTCTGGTGTGCATATAAATCAGTTATAAGAGGTCAAATGATATCACGAATGGCGGCGATGCATGGGGAAGGGGGGAAATCCCTGAGACTACTCCATATAGATTTGGAGAAACAAACAAGAGAAAGTAGAGCGAACCCATTGGTGGAAAGATCAGAGTCGATTGCAAAAAAGAAAGCCCTAATAAATAAAATCTTACAAAACCAGGTTGACTCTTTGACTTGGAAATTTCAACAATCCAATTTTGTAATGGGGAACAAGACAGGTAAATACCTGGCCAATAAATTAAAAAGACAAAAAATTCAAAATAAAATTTATAGTCTAAGAGGACCTGATAATATTTTGAATTTTCACCCCGATAAAATAAGCGCAATCATGAAGACGTTTTATAGTTCACTATACAATTTAAATAATAACCCCGCATTCAAAAAACCTAGTATAGAAGAGATAAATATATTTTTGAGTCAAGTGACTCTACCAAGATTACAAGAAGAAGATCAAAGATTTTTAGGTCAAGATATTTCCGTGGAAGAAATAGAGAAAGTAATTAATAAAGCAAAAGCGAATAAAGCCCCAGGTCCAGATGGTTTTGACCATTTATACTATAAATGTTTTCAAAAAGAAATTGGAGAACATTTGCAAAATATGTTTAATGAGATTAAAAATCACGGGAAAATGCCGGCAGAACTATCAGAAGCTAAAATAATCAATATCTTAAAACCTGGGAAAAATCCAGAAGAAGTAACAAGTTACCGTCCTATTTCCCTTATTAATATAGATCTAAAAATCTTTACAAAAATTATGGCTAACAGATTAAATAAAATTATACCAAAGTTGATACACTATGACCAATCGGGCTTTGTTCAAGGTCGCCAGGCATCAGACAACACCAGACGTCTAATTGACTTAATGTTTTCATTAGGAAAAGAAGGATCCCCACACTAATCCTGTCATTGGATGCAGAAAAAGCATTCGACAGGGTTAGTTGGGAATTCTTGGATGCAGTATTACAGAAGTTTGGGTTTGTCAATTTCGCTTCCAAAACAATAAAAGCTATTTACAAGGATACAACAGCTTACATTACAGGAACTAATTTCGAAACAGAGAGGTTTGGGATTAGCAATGGTACACGACAGGGATGCCCCCTTTCCCCATTGCTTTTTCTGCTGTTTATGGAACCATTGGCCTCACTAATAAGGAAAGCTGAAAATATTAAAGGCATAAAAATAGGAAATAACGATTATAAAATAATGCTATTTGCGGACCATATCATGCTAACATTAACAGACCCAATAGATTCCTGCGCCAATTTACAATCTTTGTTAACTGATTTTGGTAGAGTTTCGTATTTTAAAATAAACCCTCTTAAATCAGACATTATTCACAATTTTATTGAGCAAGATTTGTTAAATAAATTTAAAAAATTATATGCATTTAATTGGAACACAAAGTATGTTACTCATTTAGGCATAAAATTTACGTTTCAAAACAATAAAATTATAGTTAATAGTATAACAGAAATATTAAAACAGATCAGAATATTATTATACGACTGGAATACAATAAGATTCTCATGATCGGCTAAAATAGCCATAGTTAATATGAGTATCGTCCCCAAAATAACATATTTACTTAGATGTGTCCCCGAAAAAGTTCCAGAATATATCATTAAAATAATCCAGCAAATATTAGATAAATTTATATATGCAGGGAAAAAAGTGAGAGTTAAAAAAAACATAACAAATAGAAAGTTTGAACTGGGAGGTATGGGATCTCCAGATATGAAAACGGTTAGTGAAAATATAGCAATATCTCATATAATTAACGTGAATCTAAAACATAGGACAATAGGATGTCGAGGAAGATCTCGTGGGAACTGTCCCAATAAGAACATTGTTGGGGAAATTTAATGGGAAAGAAACAATTTGGGAGAAATTACCAGAAGGTATTAGATCGATTATAAAATTCTGGGGGAAAAGCAATATTAGATCAGAGTTATTTCATATACCTTCAGCATCTATACCTATAGATATTTTAAGAGATAAATCATTTAATATAGAAGTGAACTTATTGGAAAAAGCTTCAATCTCGCATATAGCTGATCTATACCCAGAAGGCAGCTTAGTAAAGCAAAGGGAACTTCAGGAGAAAGGGGTAACAAAATCTTTCTCATGGATAAAATATAGAATAATGTTGGAAAAAATGAAACAAAAGGGATTTTTATGCGATAAAATAGAAAAATTGTATGATTTGGAAGCAATTCTGATTAAAGGTCAGGTGAACCATCTGGTATCTAAAATTAGTAAAAGTAGGATTAAACATACGAAATTTGGAAAAACAAAGAGTATAAAAGATTGGGAAGACAACCTTAATATAGATTATAACGAGCAAGAATGGTCAAGGGCTTTTAAGTTAATAAAGAAATCCTCTATTAATACCATGTATAGAGAAGTCTACTTTAAACTGATACAAAAGTGGTACATGGTTCCTGTAATTATGAATAAGTTTGATTCCCAAAAATCCTCACTATGCTGGAAAGGCTGTAGCAAAGAAGGCAATGCACACCATATTTGGTGGGAATGTGATAAGATAAGAAAATTTTGGGAAGAATGTTGTGGACACCTGACGAAAATTGCTGGGACAAAATGTCCGTGTTCCCTGGAATTAATATTGTTCCATATAGGGATAGAAAAATTCTTCCCCAGTAATAAACTACTGATATCCCATATATTATTGATCATTAAAGCAATGGTAGTCAAATATTGGAATAAATTGGAAATCCCTAAGTGGAAAGAGATCATCAATAAAATTAATTATAATAAAGATTTGATGAAAGAAAATATTAATGAAAAATCCAAGAAAATAAATACTATTAATTGGATCATATGGGATCAGTATATGGAAAATTTTTAATGGGGTTCACAGAAAAAGTAATAACTGAAGCATATGGATATTGACAATTATTAGTTTTTTCTCTTTTGCTCATCTCTTAACACTGATAATTGGTCCAGAGATATTCTTAGTAGCATTAAATATTGGTCTATTGTAAAGTAGGTCTGTCTCACTTGTCATGGATTGTTGCGATGTACCTGTGTGTCTTGTATCTGCTGGGAAAATGTTTTCTTGTTTTTATTTTAACTATATTCTGATGTATGTATGTTTTGGAAACAAATTAAAAAAAAAAAAAAAAAAAAGTTTACAGTAGCATTTTACGGATGGAAAAAAATGTATCGTAAACCAATTTTGAAAAATGTCCATAGTGATCCAAGATTCCCTATTAAATTCCCAAATCACATTTATATTGAATCAGTGTTTAATGGGGTAGTGCTAAACAGGGTCTATCTGTTATATACACATATATATACTGTGACATCTCACTTTAGCAAGCATGCCAATTGCGCACCGACAACAGTGCGCTGACAGCAAACAGATGTTGTCAGCACACATTTGGCGTGCACTAGAAGCGGCCTCAGCAAGAAGAAGGAACACACCCTGTCAACCTGTCACAGCAGGAGCTTTGGGCACAACAGCCCTGAAATCCCCAAACCACCTGGAATAGTAAGTTCTCCTTAGATTTAAATAGAAACCATTGATATAGATTTAAAACAAAAGGAAAACATGTTTAAAGACAGCAAGTCTTTCAATTTACACAAAGGACAGTTAAATCATGGAGCATACAACCAGTGGTAGAAAGAGAGAATGTTACCAAGCGTTAGATAACTGAATGAATATACTAAGTTCAAAATTCATCAATTGGTTCACTATGGTCCAAAGTATAAATCATGCAGGGATAAAGAAGACAAGGTGGGAACTGGGTTTTTTTTTTTTTTTTCATATTCCTTTTTATTGGTCCCTTAAAGAAAGGGAAAAAAAATATATATATATATTCCACGGTATATCAGTAAGCCATGATACACAGATCAGGCAGCAACATGCTATTTCACATCTTGTATAGGTGGAAATTTTAATTTAACCAGTCCTGAGACCTCCTTAACACCTTTTTCCGTTTTCTAAACATTAAACATTTATAACTGTCGTTTTTTTTTTTTTTTTTTTTTTTAAACTGTTCAGTATCTATCACAGTAATCCTTAGCTCGCAGGCTAGGAATATGAGGCCTATGTTTCAATTGATAAATCAATGCCCAAACCCACCAGGCCTTCTCTGCTATGACCTCTCCTCCCCCTTTCCTCCTATACATGTACTAATTCTATCCTCCTGGAGCTAGGGCACCTTGTTGAAATTAACTAAACATATAACTGGGTGTAATATTGTCTAAAGTTAGGGGAATGTTATCCTTTTTATTTCTTTAGAGTAGGATACTCTATGTGGGTTCTAGGGTCTTCTTTAATGGGCTTCTCAGGAAGCTCCTGTATTAAAGGCCTAAACTTATAGTAGCTTTAAACTTAACCCTTGTCTTTCTTGCCTTTTTCCCTCCCCTTTTCAATTAATCAAATCCCCGTAAAAAACACAAAAACTTAACTCAGTTTGGTCATTTGAATCGATCTGAGTGGAGGGAAAGACCGAATTGCCCTTTTAACGTAGGCTTGTTATCTTACCTCCTTGCTGCGCCCAGGTTCCTCGCCGGCTCCCCCGCCTCCTCATCACCGCTTCCTCCTCCTCCATCTCTTCTTGTTTCCTCTTTATCCTTGATTTTTTTTTGTTTTTTTGTCTAGGTTTACCCAACCCTTTGTTATCTTAATTGATTCCCATGGGTTCCTCTCTATCCCTGTTTCTGATGTTAGGGCCCTTGTTAACAAGCCAGGGATCCCAAATGTCCCTATACTTCTGAATAGCATCTGCTAGTATATGAGTCATGTGTTCGTTCACCGCTATATAATTTATTTTGTTCCTGATTGCCTGTAGTTCAAGTGTGGCTGACTTCCATTGCCTTGCAATGTGTGATTTAGTGGCTAAGTATATATATTGGAGAAGCTTGTTTTGAGCGTAGGATAACCCCAAATCTGGGATTCCTAATAAACAGGTTTCTATTGTGCCCCCTACTCGTGTTCCCAATGTTTCCGAGGCAAGATCTGACACCTCTTTCCACATCTGTGAAACTATGGGGCAGTCCCACCACATATGCTTAAAAGTTCCTAGAGTGAGGCACCCTCTGGTACACATTCTCTCCCCTGACTTGCTCCATTTTGTCAATCTCTCCGGGGTCAAGTATGTTCTATGCAAAACTTTAATAGCAGTTTCTAGGAGTGTTTGGTTTAGGGAGCCTTTGTATATGCTTTTCCATGCTTCCCCCCATCTCTCCTCATCCCATTGTTCGCCTAGATCCCTCTCCCACTCCTCCATATATCTATCCCTTGTTCCCTCTAGTGGTTCATTGTATATATCATAGATCCCCCCAATAATTCCCTTAGTTAAAGGGGCCCTCTGGCATATTACCGATAACCAAGTTTTTTTGGGAGTCCCCCATGTTCTAGATATCTTGTTAACCAGGTGTCTGATTCTACAAAAGTTGAAATGTTGGCTAATGGGAATGTTATGGTGGTCTCTTAAAAATTCAAAAGTCAAAGGGGTCTCGGAGCCCAACCAAGCTCCCAGTCTATCCAGTTTCCTAGATTTCCACCACCAGTTAGCTTCTGAACCTAGTCCCTGCGGCATCCATGGGTGACAAAGGACCGATAGCATTGGGGAGGGATGTTTGAAAAGGGATGTATGCTTTAGTGCCCATTTCAAGCTTTGCACTGTGGTGGAGATAACCGGATGTCTAATCCCTCCTATTGTATCTGGAACTTTGTCTAGCCATACCAATGTATCCCAGGAGTAAGGGTGTAGTATTTGATCCTCCATAATCTTCCATAAAGGATGGTGTATCCCTGAGTGGCTTATAGGGATGAAAGCCAACTGCGCTGCTCTATAATATTTCTTTAAGTCTAGGCATGAGAGTCCGCCTTTATCTTTGTGTTTAAACATTATTTCCTTTTTAATTCTGGGGGGTTTACCCTTCCAAATGAAATGTGACACCTTTCTTTGGAATCCTTTCAGTTCGAGCTGAATGATGGGGACCGGCAAGGTCCTGAACAGGTACAAGAGCTTCGGAAGAATCGTCATTTTGAAGGCATTAATTCTGCCCAGCCAGGAAATAGGATATCTAGTCCATTTCAGCATATCCTCGCTTAGTTTTTTATAAATCGGGGGGTAATTAGCCCTATATATGGAGTTTGTAGACAACGTTAATTTTATCCCAAGGTATTGGATGTAGGTTTTAGCCCATTGCAATTTGTACCTTTCCGTTATTATTTCCTTTGTTTTGGCCTCTACGTTTAATGCTAATGCTTCTGTTTTCTCGACATTTACAAGTAAACCTGATCTCTGGCCAAATTCTGTTAGGGTGTCAAATAGTAGTGGGATTGATTTGCAAGGGTCTGTGATTGTGCATAACATGTCGTCCGCAAATAGGTTGATTTTAAAATGTTGCTGCCCTATTTTAAGCCCCTTAATTCCTGAGTTCGACCGGATCGCCTGAGCGAGAGGTTCTATCGCAATGGCGAACAGCAGTGGGGAAAGAGGTCACCCCTGTCTAGTTCCCCTCTCTATTTTAATAGTCCGATTGTATTTGCCAGGTAGTTTAAGTCGGGCTACTGGGTTTTTATAGTACGTATTTATTAAATTTAAGAAACTCCCATTAAATCCAAATTTATTTAAGACCTCTTTCAGGTATGGCCATTCCAATGAATCAAAGGCCTTTTCAATGTCTAGTGCTAACATGCAGGCCGGGGTTTTTGTACTATTAGCGTGGTGTATTAAGTTCACCACCCTCCTGATATTATCTCTGGCTTGCCTATGTGGGATAAATCCCACCTGGTCCCTATGTATAATCCTTGGGAGAAATTTTGAAATTCTGTCCGCTATTATTTTTGCCAGTAATTTAATATCCCCATTTAGAAGGGATATGGGTCTATAGTTATTAATCTCTGAGCTGTCCTTCCCTTCTTTAGGAAATAGGGTGATTTCCGCTAAGTTCATTTCGGAGGGGATCTCCTGACCCTCCAGAATATGATTATATAATTTAGTCAGTCTAGGTGTCAATATATCCGTAAAGGTTTTATAGTACATGTTCGTGAACCCGTCTATACCCGGTGCCTTTCCCAGTTTCATTGCCTGGATTCCCTTTCCTACTTCCTCCTGTGTAATCCTCGCATTAAGAGAATTTACCTTCGATTCCTCCAAAAAGGGCAAGTCAAGTCTATCTAGCCAAGCTCTGATACTGTATACTGTTTCTTTACTTGAAGCTGAGTAAAGTTTGTGGTAGAAATTATGGAACAATTCTTGTATTTTGGAAGGATCTGCTGTTTTGATATTTTCGTTATTTTTTATGCAATAGATTCTCGAGAGAGCTTGCTTAGATCTTAATTTTTTCGCTAACATCTTATCCGGTTTGTTTGCTTGGAGGTAAAATTTGTGTTGGGTTCTCCTAAGAATTTTCTCCGCCCCTTCCGAATAAATCTTATCTAGTTCCACCCTCACGCTTTCTATTTCTCGCCTAATCTGAGTTGTAGGGTTTTGTTGATTTAATTTTTCTAATCTTCCTAGTTCCTCTGTGAGTTTTATTTCCTGGGCTCTCTGTTCTCGTCTGAACTTGGATGTCTCTTTCATACAAATGCCCCGAATGTACGCCTTATGGGCTGCCCATACCCAGCCGGTCCCCACCCCAGGTGTCTCATTTCTTTCAAAGAAAAATTCCAATTCTTGGGCTATTCGTTTTTTAACTGTCGGGATCGTCAGTATTCTTTCATTCAGTCTCCATTGATAAGGAGGTTTAGTCAGGGATCCCAGGTTTATGGTCGCCTTCACCAAACTATGGTCTGACCAGGCACACGGTATTATGTCCACGTTTTGATAGTCAGGTATAAAGGAAGGGTCGGTTAACAAGTAGTCTATTCTGGAGTATGTTTTATGGGGGTAGGAATAGAAAGTAAATTCCCTGTGTCCTAAATGTCTTTCCCTCCAGAGATCCGCTAACTCAAGCTCTCTTAGCAGTCTGTTGATTTGTTTCAATCTTTTAGTGAACTTGTCTCCCAGGTCTTTCCCAGTTCTATCTTTTTTGGCATCTAGTACCAAGTTAAGGTCTCCCCCTAGAATAATCCTACCCTGTTTTACCAAAGACAAATGTTTCAATGCCCTGATGAGATTTTTATGAGGAGAGATGGTAGGAGCATATATTACTGCTAGCGTGACCGGGATGTCTAGAACCCTTCCCATCAAAAAAAGATAGCTTCCCTGTCTATCTGTAACTTTTTTGTCCAGGGTGAAGGGAAAGTTTTTGTGGAGAAGAATTGCCACCCCCTCCCTTTTGGTACTGCTACTTGTAGCGTGGAACGTAGGGAAATTTCTGTTCATAAATGTCGGAATTTGTTGATGCTTAAAGTGGGTTTCTTGAATAAAAATTACAGCAGGGTTAAGTGTTTTGTAAAATTGAAACGCCTTGTTCCTTTTAGTGGGGGAATTAAATCCTTTAACGTTATGTGTAATAAAGACGTGTTCAGCTTCACCCATGGTCTAGAGTAACGTGTGTAGCTAATGTCTGCCGAGACTTACCCTTAGGAAGAGAGGATTCGGAGTCAGCGCCCGAGGAGTAGGAAAGCCGGCGAGAAAGCCCCGCAGTCCTCCATCCGCTAATCTGATTGTGGATAGTATGAAGAGAGACAAGTTGATGACCAAACATATACAAATAAAACTTTTCGAACCTTTGATCCTCCCCCCCCCCCTTTCTTCTTCCTCATACTTCCTTCAATCTTGCACCTATCGTGCCTAGGGAGTAACCACTAAAAAATCCCGGATACTTCCCTAGAATGAGGAAATTCTCTATCATGATCTAACCCGTTCCTAAAACTTAGCGAGTCAAAGAGTACTGAACTGGATTGCTAGCCCCCACTACATTGGAAGGAGCAACAAGTACTATAAACTGTAACTAGTATTCTCTTATATGAATCAGATATCGTGGATATTTTGGGAAACCTTACCCCACCTCATACCTAAGTCTAATAATAGAAATTCCTGCGTTTTACAATAGAGTCCATTTGTATAGAATAACCTTATAGTCTCTGCAACCTTGGAAATCATCTTTAGAGAAAGTCAACCCTCTCCTGAGGCATTCCCTTGATCGATTCTTACTGTTCCATCACTCCGGTCCCTAAGCCCCTTGTTACTGTCATTCCTTTGCTTTTTCTTGGCAGAGACTTCTATCCAATCTCTAGTTGGTCTCTCCCTCGGCTTCGGGAGTTGGCCCATTAGATTGGAGCCTTCTGGGAGCAATTGTAGGTGAATAAGCTTTTTTTGGAGCGCGCCCAATGAGTGTGCTACTGGGGTTTGCTCATTCCAGCGAAATTGTAGGCTAAAGGGGAATCCCCAACGATACTGAATTCTGTTTTTTATTAGAATTTCCAAAGCCGGTCTCATTTCTCTCCTTTTCGCCAAGGTAGATGGAGCTAAGTCAATAAACAATTGTAATTGTGTTCCGTCCGGGCCAACTATTCTAGGCAATTTCCTGGCCGCTGCCATTAGCAGATCTCTGGAGCTCTGTCTCACAAAACGAACGACTATGTCCTTAGGTTTCTCTGAATTGATTGGACCTCCAAGGGCCCTGTGGGCTCTTTCAATGAGCAGCACCTCCTCTGCTTGATTCGGTAGAATGGTGGTAAATACCGCTTCTAGATAGGGTACAAGATCCTGTACATTTTTAGGGACACCTCTCAGCCGTACGTTGTGTCTTCTGGATCTATTTTCCAGATCTTCCAATTTATTTTCAAGAGCCTCTATACGAGTAGAGTTGGAGCTGATATCAATTTTATCATCCTCTTGTGTGGAAATAATCATCTCGGTTCTTTTTTCTAACTCGTGTGTTCTCTGACCAATTGCACTGATCTCTTCTCTCAACTCCTTTAGTGCTATTGCAAGTTGAGTTTTCAACATTAGTTCAAATTTCGCCATTGCCGAGACAGAGAAATCCACGTCAGTGATGGTGTTGGGCCTTTCCCCTTCATTCTCCGACATCTCAGATCTTTCTGGGGAGCTTTCCCCTGCTTTGGTGGTCAAGCTGGATGCTGCCTGGAAATGCTCAGGGATGCCTCTGGAGGATGTGCTTCTCTTAGCCTTCTTCACCTTTCGCTCAGTTTCCTCCCTGGCTCTCTTGTCTCTTAGGCGGTCCCCCTGGTAGAAGGGTATCTTTCCCCTGATAGTTGTCTTGGCACCCCTTAAAAGAACACTAAGTACTGTTCTGGGAAGTGCCTATGTAAAAATGTTATGGAAGGTGCTGCTTGAGTTGGGGTAATTTATAGTTTCATCTTTGTTTAGCCTTGCATTGTCTAAGACTCAAGACTTTCTGCCTGTTGCTCCCCCTGTTGCTCTATCTTCTAGATTCCATCCATGAGACCCTTGCAGAATAAAAAAAAAGAGCAAAGACAGTGGGGTGGGCGCTCACTCTCATGGTGGGATTCTCTCCTTGGTAATTCAGGAACCGTGTGCCTGTTAGGCCAAAGTCCATCTGCTACTTCTGTGTTCCAATAAAACCTCCTAAGTATGCATTTTATGCAGGTCTCTATTTGTTCTTAGCCCGTAACTTTGGTCTTCCCTTTTTTGTAGAATATTTTTCTGTTCTTTTCCTCTTTTCCTTTTTATTTTTTCGTATTTATTTAATTATTTTCCTTTTACTCTTTTTTTTTGTCTTTTTTTATTTTTTTATTGGTCCTTTGTGAATGGCTATATGCCTTGAGGCCAATTAGGAGCCTAGGATGATCCCCCTACACTTTAGGGAACCAATATGGCCTCCCTTCTTCTGGGGATATTTTTGGCGCCAAATAGGCAGGGAAGGAAGGAGAAAATGGCTGCTCTGGGCTAGATAAAGGGGGAAGCTTCTTGGCAGCTCTATTGTAAGCCCCCACGCCACTCTGATCCTCTGGCACCTATATAGGGTTGTGCATATGTCTCTGCAGCACAAGCTGCCTGTCAGGGTCCCTTGGTCGCGGGGGGGGGGGGGGGGATGTGAGTTGTTTTGTTTTTCTTTTCTTTTTTGTTTCTTTTCAGCCCTATCTCGGGCCCTTATGGTGGGCGAGAAGCCTATCAGGCCTGTACTGTGCCTTGTGCGGTACTGGGGGTTGGGACCTGGCCTCCTGCGACGTAGCCTTTCCTCCCCTCGGGGGCCTCTGTGTCTTTTACCCCACTCACCCTCCTAGGCGCCTCCGTCGCTCCGCGGCCTCCTTCACTGTGCCTTCTCCTTGCTGGATGCCCCCCCGGGCAGCTCGGTCCTCTCTGGCGCCACACTCCGGTTCTGCGCCTGATCTCTCCTGCACCGCCGGCGCAGGGGCAGACAAGGAGAGAGCCCTCCCCAGTAGCTGATGTTCAGGCAGAGGGGTCACACACAGGCTGGGGGAAGATGGCGTTCCCGCAGAGGCCTCTCCCTCGTGGCGGGCTGCACTCAACGGGTACCCCGGGGGCTCTTTTCCGGGCACTCCTCGTTGCCCGATAAACCCAGGCAGCTCCTGGAGCCAAGCACAGAGTGCCACTGGCTAAATTGCCAAGAGTTTGGGTGGAAAAAAACCCTTTTTTTGCACTGTAGTGCAGAGCAGCAGAGAAACACGTCTGCTCTCTCTGCTGGCTGGACACGCCCCCCGGGAACTGGGGTTTTTAACCTCTTAGTTGTAAAGCAGATACCCTTAACCAGATTGACAATCTCCTTAACTGTAGTGGATCACATACATCGTTTTTGGTTTGGGAAATGTTGGTCACGTTTGCAATGCTAGCCATGCAATGTTAAATAATTGCGTCACCGAGGGAGTTTATTGCAAGGCCCATAGGACTTAGGATCGGAGGCCGCAGTTGCTGGGCTGCACTAAATTCCGAATTTAATGGTCGAACCACACTCAAACACAGCACAGGGGGAGAGCCAGGGAGCCTGTGAGTGAGGTTGCAAGTAATATGAGGTATATTTGGCCTTTTTTGGCGATCGTAAATCCGCTAACCGAGAAAAAAATAGGAACCCGAAAAAACGTAACTGGATGAAAACGAGGCTGAAACCAGTAAAAATAACCCCAAAGCCAGTAACATTTAGCCGGAGCCAGTAAAAATGAAGCTGAAGCCAGTAAGACTTAGCCGAACTACGCAACCAACGGCACTCATCGAGAGACACGCAAAAATTCAGCAGAGACACAGAGGAGAAAGACACAGGGGAGAGGATGGAAAGAGACACAGGGCTGAGAGAGGGGAAAACAGACACAGGGGTCAGAGAGTGTGGAGAGGCTCGCAATGAGCGCCAAAAGTGATCATTGCAAAGCACGAAAGTTGTGGGTTGCCAAAGCCTGCAATGAGCTGCATGGCCGATCATTACGGGGCTTACGATGAGCATCGAAGGCGCTCATCGCGAGGCACATACAGTAGACAGAGGGAGAGGCTTGCAATGAGCGCCGAAGGTACAGCATTATCAGCCTTAAAATGTTATTCCTGTCATTTTTGACAGGCAATTAGCTAGTTTTTACAAATAATGTTGGTGCATTTGGCCATGTTTGTCATTACAAGGCTGTCATGGCTAAGGATAAGAGCGTGGTGATATATTTCTTAAGCATGGACGTATTCAATAATGGGAGCATGTTTCCACCCATAAAACGTTCTTGGTTATCTTTTGCATTTGTATCATATAGTTATCTCCTGGTAATCATTGGAGGCCTTTAGTAGACACATCATATTAACTGCTGGGGTTCTAGGATTTCAAGCATGGTTTTGGTCTTTCAGTTTTTAATTCATGTTGCTGTTATTAAACATTTCTTATTAAAACCATTCTGTTCATGACTCATCTTCTCTTTCTTTTTCTCCTCTTTCCCTTTCCTTTTCCACTCTTTATCTGGCCGTGTCTGTTGCTCTTTTGTCTTTCCATGTGTACATTTCTTGGTGACATGTGTCTGACTGACCTTACTATATATTTCTTCAATTTCGCTTGCCTTACATGCTCCTTTATTACTAATTCCTCTTAATTCACAAATAGTTGGACTAATCCCTTTCCTGTGTCCCTGTTTTCTACCTATTCTTATCTCTTTATTTTGACTTTTCCATGTCTCCTCTTGCTTTGCTCTCCTCCGCTTGCCAGTCATTGCTCGTAAAAGGGAAAGCGCCCAGTTGGTATGGACTCCGCAGCAGCGCCATAGGCATAGTAACCATAGAAGAGGTGGATACATTTCTCCTGATGTCTGACTCTGCTTTGCATGATGAGATTACTGGACCTGCCAAGGATTGTATTGGGTGTTCTACCAAGACTACTCATGTACCATCATCTTTTTCCAACCACCTAATTTCTCATATATCATTCATGAATTCAGTAATGACAATTACATCATAAAAATATCCCTAAATGGGCAACTGTAGACTAGAGGATGGTCCCGTCCTGTCCGCTGGTGTTATACACTATGTGTGAAAGTATTATACCAACTCGGAGTGTGCTTGTGGGAGAAAAAGTCTCTACTGCTCTTCGCTCTTTATCAAAGTCTCAATACTTCTCCCAGTACAATCCTTGCTGAAACCTTAACTGTGCTTTTGGGCCGTGATTAACATTAACATTATAATATACCACAGATAATTTAAATATGTCACACGACAAATACCAAAGAAAGCATTATATTAAACAACACAACTCTCTGTATTCTGTGCACCATTGAGAATTTCAAGTTAAATTGAGACAATTACCTGAAAACCCCATTTGTATTTAGGTCTGTAACTGTGAATCACCCAACAAAAAATTACATGAATAGACAAAGTAGGTCAATCCAAATAAAGAAAATTGATGGGCGCTATTGACGGGCGCTCTGTTGACTATGCGTGCATGTGCCGTCGCTCTGTCGTCAAGGCACATGGCTTGTGCTCGAAAGCTCGAAAGTCGAGCTACCATATACTGTATGTGTGAAGACACCTATAAACATACACATATACATATACTATCCCTACTACATATGCCATCTTCGATAGCACAACCTTGGCGCGCTCACCAACAGCACACAGGCACCGACGGCACCCCATCCTTAGCGAGCCACCCAACCTTACCGTGCCACCCTACATCCCAGCTCAGATGTGCTTTTGGGGGAGATGAATGGTGACGCCATGAGCATTCAGGCAACTTCCCTAAGAAAACAGCTCTGCCTTCTTTACTGCACTCCTCTATGCTCCATCAGAACAACTCATTACCACCTATCACTCTCCCCAACTCATTCTTCCCAGCACCTCTCTACATTCTGTCCCCATTCTCCTTCTCTCTCACCGCCTCTTTTCCCTCTCTCCAGCCCTCTCTGTCAGAGGCTAGATGAGAGAGTTCCACACAGTGGGTAAGGAGAGCCCTGCGGGACTCGCGATGAGCACCAGCCTAAGTCCCACGAGGCCTGCAAGGAGCACCTTCAGCGCTCATTGCAGCCCAGCAACTGCAAGCCTCGCAACATTGAGTGACCAACATCGCAAATGTGACCAACACCAACAACTATATATGACTAGGAAATTGCCTGTCAAAAATGACGGGAATAATATTTTAAGGCTGGCAATCCTGTTTGCCACCTTGTGTCTCCTTTTCCGCCTCCTCACCCTCCTTTGTGTTTTTTTCACCACTCTCCCTCTCCTGAACCTCCTTTTCCCCTCTCTCTTTCCCTCCCCCGTGTCAACTTTCTCCCTGTCTCCCTCCCCTGTGTCTCCTTTCCCAATCTCCTGTTCCTCCTTTCCTCCTCTCCCTTTTCCTCTCTTGTGTCTCCATCCCCACTCCTCTCCCTCCCTCGTCTTTCCATTTTCCCCTCCTTTCCCTCCCTTGTCTCTCCGCTCCCCCTCCTCTTACTACCTTGTTTCCATTCCCCCTCCACTCCCTCCCTTGTGTCTCCTTTCCCCCTTCTCTCCCTCCCCTGTGTCTCTTACCTGGATGCAACCCTGCCAGCAGTGCCGCACTCACCGTCTTCTCCTCGCCTTCAGCTACCGTCCTTCGGCCGGAACTACTTTTTGGTTCAAGACGGGCATTGTGCATGTGCATCCAGAGAGTAGTTCCGGTCGAAGGACAGGAGTCGCAGAGGAGGAGAAGATGTTGAGTACAGGCAACAAGCTACTGGCAGGGTTTGGAACCAGGTATGGCCCGCAAGCTAATGAGAGGTTTTCAAAGCAAGCAGGGGCACTGGGGGTGGCAGAGGGGGAGATGACAGAGGCCTAAGTCCTGTGTTCCTCGCGGTTGCAAACTATTATAGGGACTAGGAACTTGCCCGTCAAAAATGTCGGGAGTGAAATTTTAAGGATAGAAATGCTGTTAGCCACCCACTGCGAGTGTTTTACCCTTGTTAACTTTTTTTTTTTTTTTTTATATTTATTGTTTTTACATGTAATAATGTATATTTTTGAAAAAGGCCAACATATTATTGATTTAGTAATGAATGTGTTTATTGTTGTAACAGGCAAGTTGTATAGTACTATCTGTTACCAACTCATAAAATCATGTTTTTTAATGTTATAACTTTTTTTATTTTATGGGTACATCAATATTATAACACTGTAGAAACTTTCTTTGTAAACCATTGTAAAACATGACATGTATTTTAACACATGTATTTTGTTTTATTGCATCCAGAGGAAGGCAAACAGAAAGGCAAACAGAAAGAACTCAAGTGAAATGTCGTCAATTGTCTCAAATGGGCTAAAAAAATTAATTTGTCCCTGACCCCAGATAATGGCGATCGGATTACTCTCTGGATCAATAAACTGTCTGTAATTATACATGAAATCTTCAAAAGTAGTAAATACATACATTAACCCTCAGAATAAAACATAATCTCAGAACCTCATAACTAAATACAATGCAAGTGATAATTGAACTAAATTTTTCTATACATTTTAACCTTTTTTTTTTTTTAGACCATATGGATATGTAAAGCATTTCATGGTATTTAACAGATTTCTAAATGTTTATATTTATTCCAGGCAAGACGAAAAGGAAGGCAAGACGAAAAAACCCAAGTACAACGTAGCCAATTGTTTCAAATGGGTAAAAAAATAAATTCCTTCCTGACCCCAGATTCTGGTGATTGGATTACTCCCTGGATCGATGCTCTCTCTGTATTTATACATGGAAATTGTAATAGGTGTAAATACATTCAATGTAATAAAACACATTACAACTGTAGTGAGTAACTTGAAATACATGTACAAATCAACCTCAAATATATAGGCTAAAAGTAGTGAGTATTACACTTTATTTAACAGATGTTTAAATGATTAAAGCAAACATTTATACATACTCATAGGCTCTCAGGAATTAGACAGGTAGATACATACAATTAAAGTTTTTTCCAAACTAAAACTTAATGTAACATCTGAATGAATGAAACTGCTAACAATGTCCAATACACACACTGTTAAATAAAGACAATGCAAATAGTAAGGGATGGCATATTTGTGGTTTGTGTAGTGCTTTATCAATTTATTTTTTTTGGTTGCAGTTCTTCAGGATGGCACCTACAGCTTTGTATGTAAAAGAGTGGTCCTCTACAAAGAATCCAAGTGACATAAAAGTTTGTCTTCGAAATAAAAACACTGTTCTGTATGTTTTTTGCAGTTGTTGAGACTAGTACTTAGAGTTGTCTATGTTAAATAGTGATCCCCTAAAAAGAGTCCAAGTGACATAAAAGTTTGTTCTCGAGATGAAACCACTGTTTTATTTGTTTTCTAAATAGTGGCCCTCTGAAAACAGCACAAGAGACATAAAAGTTAGTCCTTGAGATATGACCACTATTCTTTTTTTTTCTGTTCTGTAGTTTTGTTGTTGTCCTTTTTTGTGATAGAATTTTAAACTGCTCATTCGTCCTGGAGATAAAAGCACTGTTTTATTTGGTATTTAAATAGTGGCCCTCTGAAAAGAGTGCAAGAGACTTAAAAGTTAGTCATTGAGATATGACCACTATTGTTTTTTTTATTTTTTTGTTGTTTTGTTGTTGTCCTTTTTTTATCTAATTTACAACACCTCATAGTACATAATATTTTTAGTTAACACTCATCCACCATCTAATAATTCACCCTGACTTTGGTTCCTTTTGATGTAAACTTCAATTTATTCTTGTTTTTTGCATCTAGAAAATGCCACATACAGTTGTACATGGGCAAATACAGGTTCTTCTAAAAAGAGTTAAATGTTTGTCCTTGGGATTTATTAATTGTTATAGCAAATGCCATGATAATGGGAAATTGTCGCCTTTGCAGTATAAAAGGCAAACTAGTTTCACTTGGAGTTAAATCTATTCTTGGTATGAAAACTGCTTCACCTTAATGGGTCCCATTCAAAATTTCTGCATGGATGAAATGGTCTCTTAAATCCTGAACAATTAATCTGGTCCCATTCCAAAGTTCATATTTCTCAGTAGCATGACAATTGCTCCTTTTTTGAGCTGCAAGACATGTGGTGGCATTCCAGAGGGAGTTAATGAATTTATAAATTCAGTAGTGAAATTAGATTGACTGTCTATGTCATTAGCTAGCACTGAATCAGCACTGTGATAATTTGTTTGTGGTGCAATAATGAATTTCAAAATGTCGTTATTGAGATCCAAAGCATCTTTATTTTTTGAGGTTAAGATTACTTTCTGTGCAAGCTCTGATGAGTGTTCTGGGCTAATTTCATTTGGGAATATTGCTGATATGAGTAAATCTTTGCAAATAATTTCTGCTGGTATATCCACAGTATCATCAAGTAAATTGGTTATTATGTCGGTTTTGCCTTCGCCAATTTTAATTAGCCAATCATTGAAATCATCTTGCCCTTCAGATCTCATATTTTTTTCTAATCTAAGGTGTGGAAATTATTTTCATAGTGGACTTGACTTTATACATGTTTCCACAATGTCTGTGCGATTGCCACATACAACCACAGTTAATGTTTGTCTGAAATCTCCTCCTAGTAGCATTACTTTGCCACCAAAAGGCAAATTATTACTCATGACTTCACGTAATAAACGATCAATACATTGCAGAGCATGGCCCAACATCATAGTGGCCTCATCTATGATAATTAATTTAGATTTTTTAAATTTAGTGGCTTGGGATTATTTCATTCTACTATCGGACACTGATGTTTCCAATATTGGAACTGGAAGCGTAAATCCACTATGTACTGTTCTTCCACAGTAGTGCAGCAATTGCTGTGGTTGCAAAGGGAAGTGCAATTTCACCTTTTGCTCTAATTGAACTCATCAACAAATTATAGATATAAGTTTTTCCAGATCCACCGGGTCCATCAAGATAAAAATAACACTCTTTGAGCAAGTAATCATCTATTGCTTGTTGCATTGCATTGAAAGTATTCAATTGCTATTCATTTCAAGTGGCAATTTTGTCTTCAGTTTTTTGTTTCTCAACATCAGCGTCACAGTCGTCCAAGTTGATATAATTTATAATTGTAGCGGAACCCATCACTGTTTTACCCTGTTTTATGATTATTATGGTTAAAATATGATCCTACTATATGTATGTTGGTTGATGCTCTGCAGAATATTGTCCCAGACATTTGCAGCTACTTAACATGGGAGATAATCCTGTTACAGCGACTCCGCATAAGATAAAGGAAGTCTATTGTATACAGTGTTTTCATTCTCAGATAAGAACAAAGAAGTGTAATTGAATCAATGTCTGATAGTATCAAAGTTGCCAGGGAGGTGTGACCCACCTATTGTTGTCTTTATGTGTATTGTGCGGCCAAATATGGGCATGTGTATTACCTGTGGCCAAAGAGATGTATATATATTTCTGTAAAGGTAAATAAAGTCAGTATTCATTTGACTCCCAAATTGTGTGTCGTCCAATATGGGAGGTCGGGGATGGTGAAACTGTAGTGCCTCTTGGGTATTTTACCGTATACCAGCGGAGATATTGGACTGCGTGTTCCAGCTCCGTTACAATAATGCCTGGATCTGGGAGATTAAAAGTTCCACAACTTAATCCATGACATAGAAACACTTCTTGAATTTCCATTAATGCTTTTAATTCCGCTATGGAGTTGTTGTCGCTTTGCCACAAATCTTCAGACATATGTGTTTTCAATTTCTCCCACAAAGCCAGTGCAGCTGGAACATTGCAAAATATGCAGATATATGCAAACTGTTCCCTCATTTGGCGTGGCATTTTAGATAGAGCTGCTTCTTCGAAACATCTCTCCCATTCTGTGTCATCAGCAAGGATGTTTCTATGTCGTACAGCTAATTGAAAGGTGTCATAAATGGTGTTTTCAAGTCTTAAAAACGTTGTGCACCCAGAACATTTAAAAGTAGTAAATGTAAGCAGAAATGTTTAATGTCTCTGGGACTTACTTATACATTCTGGTAATAATTTTATTATCACCCTTTTGTCTACATTTCCATTTGCCATTGACGAAAACATAATGATAGGGGATCTCATTGTATAAGTATTCCCTTGCCTCATTATCTTTGGAATTTAGGATAAACTAAGCACTAAGTGTGGTTTGTCGATGTTCACTTTGTGCAAGAGCATTTTCTTCATTCCCAGTATGAAAGTAAACTAATTGTCTTTGTGGCAAATTTACAGTTAATCGATATACAGCATGTGATCGATCATGCATTTCAAATTTTAGAAGGCGCCACATTGCTTCTGGTGCACTTAAATAGCGAGCATCTACATGAGATGCCAGTTCATCATGCACTAACTCCTTATCTTGTTCATTTGGTCCAGTTTTTATGATGACAGTTGCAGCATCATATCCTTTATAAATATATTTGTAGACATGTTTAATAAATTGAATGGAAGTGCAAGCTTCCACATTTATGTGTGCATTATACTTCCGTAAGAGATGTGGATTATATGGCACAACATACATGTTATCTACATATTTTCCTCTAATTATAGCCTTTGGACCTTTTCTTAGTCTATACAAAGGGTAGCCATCACAATTTGCAAAAGTTTGATCTCTAAAATCTTTTGGGAAATCTTTTGTGCATTTGTTATTTTTCATACACAGTGATTGTGGATTTAGCTGTCCGCATGGGCCATGAATCATACGATGTGTTACAATTTCATATAGTGTGGCATGTTTTTCTGGATGTGGTAGTTCAGCAGTAGTGATGTTCCGAACAGTTGGCCGGAGAACTATTTGCGTCGATTTTCGCATGTTCGCGTTCGCATCGAACGGCGAACACATGCGCTTTTCGGTCCGCCCCCTATTCTTTATCATTGAGGAAACTTTGACCCTGCACCTTACAGTCAACAAACACATTCCAGCCAATCAGCAGCATACACTCCCTTCCAGGGACTTCCATCTGAAGGACAGCCTCCATTTTAGAATCATTCTGAAGCTACATTCGTTGAGAGAGGACATATATTCTACCTGCTGCTGATTTCATAGGGAAATAGATAGCCAGTCTGTGTATTTAGGTTTCACTACACACCCGAAGGACTCATTTGATATCTGCTGCAAGGACAGCAACCCAAAAAGCCCTTTTTAGGGCTAGAACACCATTTATTTTATTTTATTATTTTTTTCTGTGTAATCTAATTGCATATGCCTGCCTGCTAGCGTGTGTGTGAGGCCTATTGCATCTACTCTGCCAACTTTTGTCAGTGCACAGTGACACTCATATCTAGTGCAACCGTAGTGTACAGTGACATAAAACAACCCTTTTTTGAATGTAATCGATTGAATATCAGTTGCCTGCCTACAGGCGTGTGTGTGAAGCCTATTGCATCTACTCTGCCAACTTTTGACAGTGCACAGTGACACTCATATCTGGTGCAACCGTAGTGTACAGTGAAATAAAAGAACACTTTTTTTTCTGTAATCGATTGAATATCAGTTGCCTGCCTACAGGCGTGTGTGTGAGGCCTATTGCATCTACTCTGCCAACTTTTGCCATTGCACAGTGACACTCATATCTAGTGCAACCGTAGTGTACAGTGACATAAAACAACCCTTTTTTGACTGTAATTGATTGAATATCAGTTGCCTGCCTACAGGTGTGTGTGTGAAGCCTATTGCATCTACTCTGCCAACTTTTGCCAGTGCACAGTGACACTCATATCTAGTGCAACGGTAGTGTACAGTGAAATAAAATAACCCTTTTTTTACTGTAATCGATTGAATATCAGTTGCCTGCCTACAGTTGTGTGTAAGAGGCCTACAGCGCCTACTCTGCCAACTTTTGCCAGTGCACAGTGACACTCATATCTGGTGGCACCTTAGATTGCACGCGCAGTGCCCCAAATTTGAAGTGGGAGGACCGACCAAGCATCTTTTTCCATCTCCCGCTTCCAAAAATCCATGCCATATACACGTCCCCTGATAAGTGACGTAACAGGTATTACACTGATAGGAATGAATAGTACAACTTAATACACCACTCCTATCTGGTAGCACATTACATTGCACTTGCAGTGCCCCAAATTCGAAATAGGAGGTCCGACCAAGCATCTTTTTCCATCTCCCTGTTCCAAAAATCCATGCCATATATACGTCCCCTAATAATGGACGTAACAGGGATTAAACCGATAGGAATAGTACTACTTAACAGTACACACCTTATAATAACGCAGACAGAGGCAACGCAGAGAGAGGAGTCTGAAGAAGAGGAGTCAGAGGAGGAAGGTGGCTTTGAGGAGGTGGAAGACCAAACACAGCAGGCGTCCCAGGGGGCTTGTTGCCACCTTTCGGGAAACCTTGGTGGCTGGGTGGAGGAAGAGACCTTAAATGACATCAGTGAGGACAAGGAACGGGACATGGCTAGCTTGGTATCCAACCTTATGCAAATGGGGAGTTTTTGTTTGTGCAAAGGGACTGTTTGCGGTTGTTTGCGGTGCATTAAACGGGGATATTGGTCTGTTTCTGTGAAGCGGGTGTAACCCTTACACCACATGATCGATACAACATCATACCTGATGTTTTAAAGCATTTTATTCCAAACAATTTAGGAATGTTAGGTGATTTATGACCTTTATGGCTTAAAACCAGACTCTGCATCAACTATGTAACTTTCCGTGGGAGTTTTGCCATGGATTCCCCTCCGGCATGCCACAGTCCAGGTGTTAGTCCCCTTGAAACAACTTTCCCATCACTATTGTGGCCAGAAAGAGTCCCTGTGGGTTTTGAAATTCGCCTGCCCATTGAAGTCTATGGCGGGTTCGCCGATGTTCGTCCGTTCACGAACATTTGATGAAATTCGCGTCCGCGGTTCGCGAACCAAAAATTTGATGACATCACTATTCAGCAGTAATTACTGAATCCACTTTGCCTGCAGTATTCAATTTATGATTTTCCTCAAGTATTATCAAATTATGTGCATGTGGAAGGCCTCTTTTCTGGAATTCCATGGTGTAAACATAAGCCAAACACTCACCAAATAAGTTAGTAATTTTATTTTGAATATTCGAGTCACTAAGTCTGGTCTATTAGAAGCATTTTGACCATTTTTGAAATTATGAACAATTTCTGGCCATTGAGGATTACATGTAAATCTGGTTTTCCAAATTTAGTTACAATAGCCATAACATAGCATAGAGATCCTTGGAAGGAAGATGGTAAAATGATGGCTTAGCCAGCTGCTACATTTTAAATTGTGGCAACACCTCAGTAACATAATCCATGAGGCCACAATACTGTTCAACACAGAGCTTATATTGTTGGTATTTGATGAAATTTTAATTATTGGCTTCTACTTGTTGGAAGGAATCAATAATCCATTGTTGCTTCCGTTTTCCTGCACTTTAGAAGGGATTAAAATCATCCCTAATTGCAGTTTGAGCCACTTTAAATTCCAGCATAGATATATTATTTCTGACACGTTGTTCAGTGTTTGGATAGCTTGGAAGTATTAATTTTGGTTGCCATCCTGCCTCCCCATTGGGATGCAAAATTGGATACTTCATTGGATCTAACTTTGTACTTAATATATTGATGTTAATGAAAGGTTGCTCCTCATTGCTGGGATATATTCTAATATACCTTTGAAAAGGTAGCTCTCTCTCATCATTTTGAAAGACCATTGCAACCTCATTAGTTGTTGGTAGGTTATAAGGTCTTTTATCAGAATGCTGATTTCTTCGAAGAACCATATTAATGTTGGGTCTTCCTGATACTTAGTTGGCAGCTTGGACCACAGGCCTCAGTCAGAATTCTGAGTAGCAGTACTGGAAGTAACGCACATACAAAGGTTCTCAGTACAGAGCTCATTTATTGCTACGTCATAACATAGGTTATATACTTGCTAAAGAAGGCGTATATTAGAGGCAAGTTACACTACAGACGTTAGTCGGTACAAGGACAGATAATCGGGTGTTTTCTGTTTCTTAAAATAACAATAATAATGTCTGTGTTTTTAGTACTGTGAGTAAGGTCGCAAGATGTCCCAAGGACAAGAATATGTTATTGTGGTTAGCCTATATCTCATGTGAATATGTCAGCAAAATATGTTAACCCCTTCATCAGCAGAATATGTTAACCCCTTCAATTAACTCTATTGACTATTGGCAAGTGGTTTTGTTGGGCATGAATAAGTTGTTGTTGTTCAACTTAATCAGCTTGAGTGTATGGATTATTTTCCATAATCTTATCAAGCTCCTGAAAAACAGTGGTTATGCTTTTTCTATTTTCTGCAAGCTGCATTCGTTGTTCCACAGCTTTGTTTGTATCAAGTACATATAGCTGAGCAAATTTTCTTTGCTCTCCTTCCTGAGGGTGTAAATGGGAAGTATGGTGGTAAATTTGGCCTCAAACTTTAAAGCAGTAAGGGCCATGTCCTGAAACATTTTCAGCTAATGTATTGATGCAAACGAAATGTCACTATTATAAGATCGTATATTTTGTTTAAAATATTTGTAATTTGGGAAAGTTGGGTCACTCATTATCTTTTGTAGGTATGTTGGGAATTCTTTTTTTTCTGGAAGTTTTACTTTTCCCTTTTGACAACAACTAATGAACTTACCATCTCTTGGTCTTTCATTAAGAAAATAATATCCCCACACAATTGCCAAAGCACATTTAACATACCACAATTGTGAGGTTCAACCTTTAGATCTGTAAATAATGCATTTTCATGTAAATCAAGATGAACATTAGAATCCATATCTACATTATTACCATTATTAGCATATTCCTCACAAGTTTGTGGCATAATGTGTTTAATTTTCCTATCTCGCTTACAGGGACTTTGCTGAGAAACCATGCGTCGTTTCTTAGCCACTCGTTGATGGTCTTGTTCTTGTAGTTTTTTCTTACTGTCTTCCGATTGTTTCTGCCTCCATACTTTTTGCATTCATTGGCCAGACCTTGTTTATAATGGTTGCTGGTTTCTGGCTGCTCATCCATATCAATCTGTAATTATAAATTACAACTATTTATCTCTCTTCCTTCAGCCATTGTAATCTGTAATGAGAAATGTAAAGCTGTATTTGTAAACTACAGATTATGAAATTAAAGCATTTACATTTTCTGTAATCATTTACTTTGAAGTAGTAGTAGTGAAGTAGGATTGAAATAAGATATTGAAGTTATTTGTAGAATGTTGTTAATTATAGATTGCAATTCTACACAGTGTATTGGTGCATGACAGGAGTCCTTTGGGTCTGTGGCGGCTGTGCATCAAAGTGACCCGGCTGAGCGACTGTGAGGAGCACAGAGAATGCAAGGTGTGATACAGACAGAGAGCAGTGTGTGATAGAGAAAGATAGTGCAGAGTGTGTGATAGTGCAGAGTATGTGATAAAGAGAGTGTGTGGGAGACTGCAGTGTTGGTGTGTGTGTGTGACTGTACTGCATGTGTGTGAGAGTGTAGTGCATGTGTCTGAGAGAGGGAGAGTGCAGTATGTGATAGTGAGTGCCGTGTAATATAGGGACTGCACTGTAATATAGAGAGTGCTTTGTACAGTACCACATAGCAGGGAGGGGGGTACACAGGGGAGAGAGAGGGAGAGAAGAGGGAGAACACACAGTGACTAGACAGGAGTGAAAAGAGACACGGGGGTGTGTGAGGTGGTAGAACAGACACAGAGGAGGGAAAGGGGGGTAGGAGGGGGAAAAGATAGAGGAGAGAGAGTGGCAAAGGGGTACGGAGAGGGGGTGGAAGAGACATTAGGGATGGAGAGGGGTGGTGAAGAGAGACGGGGAAGGAGAGGGGTGGAAGAGACACAGAGTAGGGGGTGGATGATACAGAGGGCAGGGAGAGGGGTGTGAAGAGAAACAGGGGAGGGAGAAAGGGTGTGGGGTGGAGAGGTGGGGCAAGAGACACAGAGGAGGTAGAGGGGTTGAAAGAGACAAAGAGTAGTGAGGGAGTGGGGAAGAAACATTGGGGAGGGTAAGCCAAGAGACACAGGGGAGTAGAGAAGAAGGACAGTGATTTTTTAAATGTGTTCATTACTTCTTTTCAAACTAATATGTGTACTTATGAGTTTATGGTGTACGCCAATAAAGTATACTGTACCTTCTAGTTATAAGGTACGTTTCTGTCCAGAAACGGTCACTGCAGCAATCTTCTGTGTCTCCGTTAATTTGACAAACACCGGTACAGTATGAAAGAAGATGTGTGAGAGTGTAGTGCATATGTCTGAGATAGGAAGTGTGCAGTGTTTGATTGAGAGGGAGGGCCATGTAATATAGAGACTGCAATGTAATGTAGAGAGTGCTTCATACAGTACCACCTGGATGGGTGGGGGGAGAGGGGGAAGACAAACAGGAGTGGGGACATGAGTGGGAAGAGACATGGGGGGAAGGTTGGACAGACACAGAGGAGGGAGAGGGGGGAAGGTAAGAAAATAGAGGGGAGAGAGCGGGGAAGAAATACAGGGGAGGTAGAGAGGGGGGAAAAGAGAGACAGTGGAGGGAGAGGGGGCGGTAGAGACACAAGGCAGGTAAAGGGGGGGTAAAGAGACACAGGTTACAGAGAGGGTGGGGAAGAAATACAGAATAGGGGTAGAAGATACAGAGGGCAGGGAGAGGAGTGGGAAGAGACACAGATGAGGGAAAGGGGGTGTGGGGGGTGGAGAGGTTGGGCAAGAGATACAGGGGAGAGATAGGGGTGGAAAAACACACAGGGTAGTGAGAGGGGGAAGGAAGGGAACACAGGGGATGGTGGGCCAAGATACACAGGTGAGGTGAGAAGTAGGGCACTGATTTTTGCAAATTTTTTATTAGTGCTGTTAAAATAAATAATATGTGTTCTTATGAATTTATGGTAAATGAAATATACTGTACCTGCTAGTTATAAGGTACGTCTCTGTCAAGAAACTGTCACTGCAGCAATCTTGTGTGTCCCACAAATTTTGACAGACAGCAAAGTATGAAAGAACATTATAAGTATACTATTTTCATGAAGTAATTAATAACTATGCTTACAATGTGTTGAATTACATGAGCATAACATATATATTTTTTGTTATAGTAATTAATCAGTGACTAAATTAATGATTACTAAGGTTTTACATCTTACCATTCTATGTATTTATTGGAAATCATAAAGAGTTAACTCAGCATTTCTGTGAAGTAGATGATCCTAAAATGTAGTATATGTTTTTTATTGTAATTAAATAAATTAATGATGTTAGCATGATTAATATGTTAACATTATATAATAGATCATAAATCCCCAAACAATGAATTTAATATAACATAGTGAAAAGCATGCTTCTAATTTGCTGTGTTTTGGCACCCCGACTTCAGTGCACAAGTAAATGCCCGCTGACTAAAGCGCGTGGACAGCTGCATGCCGACAGCAGCCCGTTTTGTAAAGTCTGCCAAAAAAGTGGAGCAGACGGAAAAGCGTACAACTGTATTAGAGAAAAAAATTAGAGAAAGCCCGGCAGCTACTCTCCCCCTTCCTCTCCCCCTTCCTCTCCCCCCAGTGTCTCTGCACTGCTGCACTGTTGCACCAGGCAAGGATGGCAGGAGAGACTGGAGCCGTGCTGTGAGACAGTTACAAAGAAGACTGGGTAACATGCAACAGAGCAAAGAGAGACTAGGATATATGGAACAGAGAAAGGAAGGGGGGACACTTGGAGAGCTTTCTCTAGTTTAGTTTCTCTAATTTGTGACTAAACCCCTATACCACTGGAACATTGTTAAGCATTCCAGGGCCTCTACTGTCTGGTACATCCAGGAGAGTGCCGTATGTACATCCAGTTGGAAGAGGAGTGGTTAAATACCCTGGTACCCCCTAGGCTGACCCTAACCCCTCACACCCTAAGCCTAACTTTTAACCCAAAGAGCCCTAACCCTAAAAGCTAACACCCTTAAGCCCACCCAAACAGCCCTAACCCTAAAGCTAACACCCCTGAAGCCCACTAAAACAGCCCTAACCCTAAAAGCTAACATCCCCAAGCACACCCAAACAGCCCTAACCCTAAAAGCTAACACCCCTAAGCCCACCGAAAACGGCCTAACCCCTAAAGCTAACTCCCCTGAAGCCCACTCAAACAGCCCTAGCCCTAACCCTAAAAGCTAACACCCCTAAGCACACCCAAACAGCCCTAACCCTAAAAGCTTACACCCCTAAGCCCACCCAAAAAGGCCTAACCCTTAAAGCTAACACCCCTAAGCCCACCCAAACAGCCCTAACCCTAAGAGCTAACACCTAAAACCCCAACTTACCTGAGGTCATGCTGGTCCAGCGTGCAGATGTCGGGTCACCCGCGCATATGTGGGGTTGCGCAATTGACGGGAGTGCTTCTGTGGGAGCGCTCATGCGTCAGCGCGCATGCTTCACGCGCTGTAAAGTCGTGCTACCCTGTGTTTTGCTTCATAACCATGTGTGCGTCTGTTAATTAACAGGCAGCGCCAGCAAATTATGTGTCAGTGTGAAATACAGAGTTAGCTGCAAATTGTGAATTCAGATTTGTATAATGACTATATGTTATACAATACAAATATATACAGTGTACAAAGTGTTAATATATTAAAAAAATATTTTTTTTAACAGTTACTAAATCAATTAATCAATTAATGGTTTACGTGTTATCTTTTTATTTATGTAATAAAAATCATATAGTTAAGTTAATATGTCTTTAATGATTAGCATGTGTTAAATGATGTTATATGCATTATTTTTTTTAATCCATTTATCAATTAATACATTAATAAATATGAATACCTATTATCTTGCAATATATTATTTGAAAGTCATTGAGAGGTAACAATCTCTCTATAAAATGCGTCCTCTGATAACGTGCAGCCAGAGTATCTGAGGAGTATCTGAGGAGAAAGTGAGAGAATTCTGGAACGTTTACAGTATTTATAGATTGCAGGCTCAAGGACAAACTTGCACAGTTACACTCTTGATATTGCAGACTAAGTGCTGCGCGGCTGCTTCGCCTCGCTTTGCAAGGCTTGCATGTGTGACGACGACGCTGGCTGCACGACTGCTTCATCTTGCTTCGTGAGGCTCGCATGTGTGACGGCGTCGCTGGCTGCAATGAGCGCCGAAGGAGGTCATTGCAGCCCAAGTGCTGCGCTGCTGCTTCGCTTTGCGAGGCTCACATGTGTGACGGCGTCGCTGGCTGCAAGAGGCGCCGAACATCGCAAACTTTCAGGACAGTCGCATGATCCACAACTATATATGTGATATGCAAGTGAGCTGGGTTATTAATGCATCTGATAGAGGAGAATTTATAGAGTCTGAAAAAATTTGTTTGCATGAAAAAATACCAACATAAACAGTTAAGCAGTTTGCTGAATTTCTTGTTTTCTCGCAATGTTGACACCACCTGAAATTCCCAGGGAACATTAGCATGACTAATACATTGTATTTTTTTGGCTTGGGGATTGTGCAGGCATGCTCAGTTGGCACGCCGTCTTCAGCGCTCGTACTGAAGTCGGGCCTGAATTATGGGCGCAGATAATTGGGCTGTACAGAAATGAGCGATGCACTAGAAGCGATCGCGCGCAATAGCGCAGCCCTAACAGCTTCCCTTCTCTCTGTCTATTAGAGACATCCCTTAAACCTCTATAATAAAACCCCTACACTGCCTATATTAAAACCCCTACACTAACTATACTAAAGTACTACACTACCTATAGTAAACCCTCTGTCCCTTGCCTGTACCTCTGCCTGTTCAGGCAGTAAAAAATGGGTAAGTAAAAAATGTGGATGGGAGGAGGGAGACAGAGAGAGAACAAGCAAGTAGAAGAAGGGAGAGACAACAGGCAGGGGTACAGGCAAGGGACAAAGGGTTTAGTATAGGTAGTGTAGTAGTTTAGTATTATTTAGTGTAGGGGTTTTAATATAGGCAGTGTAGGGGTTTTATTATAGGGTTTTAAGGAATGTCACTAATAGACAGTGACAGAGAGAAAGGGAAGCTGGTAGGGGCGCGCTATTGCGTGTGAGCGCTTCTAGTGCAGCGTTCATTTCTGTAGAGCCCAATTGTATGCGCCCATTAATCGGCGCGACTTCAGCCCGCGTGCTGAAGTCGTGCTACCTGCTCAGTTAGCACCTGAAATCTGCCCTACTATGGGAAGTCACATGATGTCACACACTTTCCTTTCCTTTTTGTAATAACCAGAACAAGGTCTGTGGCCCTTGATTCACTGATTGTTTTATCTACTTCACTGATTGTTTTTATCTGATAATTAGTGACCAGGAAAAGGCAGATGAGCTAAATAGGTTCTTTTCGTCGGTATACACAAGGGAGATACCAGTTATTGGGACACCGCAACATAATGGGGCTACACTACCATCACTAAATAATTGGTTATCGCAAAAAAGAAATCCAAAAGAGATTGGAGAAAATAAATGTTAATAAAGCCCCAGGTCCTGATGGAATACATCCAAGGGTACTGAGGGAGCTGGGTTCTGTAATAGCCAAACCATTATATCTAATCTTTCAAGCCTCACTCACTACAGGGTCGCTACCGGATGACTGGAGAAAAGCAGAGGTGATACCTATATTTAAGAAGGGATCTAGAGCAAATCTGGGGAATTATAGACCAGTGAACCTCACATCTGTATTTGGGAAGCTTTTAGAAGGGTTAATAAGGGACAGAATGCAAGAATATGTCTATTTGAACAAGATCATAGGTAGCAGTCAACACGGATTTATGAAGGATAGGTCGTGTCAGACCAATCTAATTCGTTTCCAGGAGGGAGTTAGTAGGAACTTGGATCAGGGCAACTCAGTGGATGTAGTCTTTTTGGATTTTTCAAAGGCATTTGATATAGTGTCACATGGAAGATTAGTGAGCAAACGAAGGGATACAGGAATTGCAGTAAATATCTGCTCATGGATCGAGAGCTGGCTAAAAGACAGGAAGCAAAGGGTTGTTGTAAATGGAACATACTCCGATTGGTCTAATGGGATAAGTGGGGTTCCTCAAGGTTCAGTATTAGGCCCTCTCCTTTTTAACATATTTATTAATGACATAGAAGTAGGACTTGAAAGTAGTGTCTCCATTTTTGCTTATGGCACTAAGTTGTGAAAGGTAATAAAATCAGATAATGATGTACTTTCCCGACAAAGGGATTTGCATAAATTAGAGAAATGGGTGGCTAAAGGGCAGATGAGATTTAATACAAATAAATGCAAGGTTATGCATTTGGGAAGGAAAAATAGCCATGCAATTTATAATCTTAATGGAGCAAATCTAGGGGTATCAGTTATTGAAAGGGATTTGGGAGTACTAGTGGACAACCACCTAGGTAGCAGTGCTCAATGCCAAGCGCAGCTGCAAAGGCAAGTAAAATATTAGCATGTATTAAGAAGGGTATAGAAGCAAGGGGAGCAAATATAATTCTACCACTATACAAATTTCTAGTACACCCTCATTTGGAATATGGAGTACAATTTTGGTCATCACTTCATAAAAAGGACATTTTAGAGCTTGAAAAAGTACAGAGAAGAGCTACAAAACTAATAAGGGGAATGGAGGGGCTAAGTTATGAAGAAAGACTAACCAAACTAAACTTAGTTTCGCTAGAAAAAAGTCTACAAGGGGATATGATTACCTTATATAAATACATCCAGGGTCAGTATAAGGCTTTGTCAAGAGAATTTTTTGTAGCAAGAGATTTTCAACTGACAAGAGGACACCCTTTGGGGTTGGAGGAAAAAAGATTTCCCCCTAAACAAAGAAAAGGGTTCGTCACAGTTAGGGTGGTTAAACTGTGGAATTCTCTACCAAAGGAGGTGGTAAAAGCGAATTCGATAGACAACTTCAAAAAGGGGTTAGATATATTTTTGAATAAAGAGGGCATTCAAGGCTATCCTAGATAACTAGCGAAGGAATATTGATCCAGGGAGAAATGTGATCGACAGTTTCTGGGGTCAGGAAGGAATTTTGCTTTTTTTCCCTTATGAGACAATTGGCAAAGTTTCAATGTTTTTTTTTTCTGTTTGCCTTCCTCTGGATCAATTAACAATTAATAATAAATAGTCCACATATCAAAAAGATCAATAGAGATCTAAAAAGTTTGAACTTGATGGACTAACTCTTTATTCATCCTCAAATACTATACTATTAATAATTATTTGCAGTTTAGAGGAAACCTTGACAGGTTGAACTTGATGGACTGAAAGTCTTTTTTCAACCTTAATTACTATGTAACTAAGTAACTATGTAACTTCCAGGTGATACTTGCCCCAGCCTCAGTGAATTGCCCCTGTCACCCCCAGCCCCAGTGAATTGCCCCATCACCTGCCCCAGCCCCAGTGAATTGCCCTGTGACCTCCCCCAGCCCCAGTGAATTGCCCCATCACCTGCCCCAGTGAATTGCCCTCCAGCGCCAGTGAATTGCCCCGTGACCTCCCCCAGCCCCAGTGAATTGCCCTCATCACCTTCCTCAGCACCAATGAATTGCCCCATGACCTCCCCCAGCTCCAGTAAATTGCCCCATCACTTTCCCCAGCCCCAGTGAATTGCCATCTAGCCCAAGTGAATTCCCCCTTGACCTCCTCCAGCCCAAGTGAATTGCCCCTTAACCTGCCCCAGCACCAGTGAATTGCCCCATGACCTCTCCCAGCCCCAGTTAATTGCCCTCATCACCAGCCCCAGCATCAGTGAATTGCCCCATCACCTGCCCCAGCCCAATTAAATTGCCCCATCACTTGACCCAACCCCAGTGAATTACCCTCCAGCCCCAGTAAATTGCCCTGTGACCTCCCCCAGCCCCAGTGAATTGCCCCGTGTACTCCCACAGCACCAGTGAATTGCCCTGTGACCTCCCCCAGCCCCGGTGAATTGCCCTCATCACCTGCCCCAGCCCCATTGAATTGACCCTTCACCTGCCCTAGCACCAGGGAATTGCCCCGTGACCTCCCCCAGCCCCATTGATTTGCCCTCAGCCCCAGTGAATTGCCCTGTGACCTCCCCCAGCACCAGTGAATTGCCCTGTGACCTCCCCCAGCCCCAGTGAATTGCCCTCATCACCTGCCCCAGCTCCATTGATTTGCCCCTTCACCTGCCCTAGCACCAGGGAATTGCCAGTGACCTCCCCCAGCCCCATTGATTTGCCCTCAGCCCCAGTGAATTGCCCCATGACCCCCCAGCCCCAGTAAATTGTCCCATCACTTGCCCCAGCCCCAGTGAATTGCCCTCCAGCCCTAGTGAATTGCCCTGTGACGTCTTGCAGCCCCAGTGAATTGCCCAGTGACCTCCCCCAGCACCAGTGAATTTCCCCATGACCTCCCCCAGCCCCAGTGAATTGCCCCATGACCTCCCCCAGCCCCAGTGAATTGCTCCATCACCTGCCCCGGCCCCAGTGAATTGCCCTCCAGCCCAACTGAATTGTTCTGTGACCTCCCCAGCCCCAGTAAATTGCCCCATCACCTGCCCCAGCACCTGTGAATTGCCCCATGACCTCCCCCAGCCCCAGTGAATTGCCCTCCAGCCCCAGTGAATTGCCCCATCACCTCCCCAGCACCAGCGAATTGCCCTCATCACCTGCCCCAATCCCAGTTAATTGCCCTCCAGGCCCAGTGAATTTACCTGTTACCTCCCCCAGCCCCAGTGAATTGCCCCATCAGCTGCCCCAGCCCCAGTGAATTTCCCTTTCACCTGCCCTGGCCCTAGTGGATGGCCCTGTGACCTTTCCCAGCCCCATTGAATGGCCCCATCCCCTTCCCCAGCCCCAGTGAATTGAACTTCTCACCTGCCCCAGTGAATTGCCCTCCAGCCCAAATGAATTGCCCTGTGTCCTCCCTCAGACCCAGTGAATTGTCTTCATCACCTACCCCAGTGAATTACCCTCCAGCCACAATAAATTGCCCTGTGACCTACCCCAGCCCCAGTGAATTGCCCTGTGACCTCCCCCAGCCCCAGCGAATTGCCCCATCACCTGCCCCAGCCTGAGTGAATTGCCCTATCCCAGCCCCAGTGAATTGCCTTCATCACCTGCAACAGCCCCAGTGAATTGCCCTCCAGCCCCAGTGAATTGCTCCGTGACCTCCCCTAGCCCCAGTGAATTGCCCTCATCATCTGCCCCAGCGCCAGTGAATTGCCCTCTAGCCCTTGTGAATTGCCCCATTACTTGCCCCAGCACCAGTGAATTGCCCCATTAACTCCCCCAGTCGCAGTGACATGCCCTCATCAGCTGTCAGAGCCCCAGTGAATTGCCCTCCAGACTCAGTGAATTGTCCCTTTACATCCCCCAGTCGCAGTGAATAGCCCCATCACCTGCCCCAGCTCCAGTGAATTGCCCCGTGACCTTCCCCAGCCCCGGTGATAGGAGTAAGGGTTTGGGTAAGAGTAAGGAGTTAGGGTAAGGGATTAGGGTAAGGGGGTAGGGTAAGGGGGTAGACAGACACTGACACAAGCACTCACACACACATGCACTCACACACAGCCATGCACTCACACAGACATTCACACAGATTTGCACTCACATTCAGACACTCACTCACGCACAGACACTGACACAGACATGCACTCACACACACACACAGGCATGCACTCACACAGACATGAACTCACACACAGACACTCACACAGACATGCACTCACACTTAGACATTCACTCACACAGATACACCCAGAATAACAAATAGGGCTGTAAATATAGTCACATCTTAAGCATCAGAAGAACAACAATAAAACAGAAAGAAAAAAATACAGAAGGGTCACATGTTGGAGGGTCACAAGAAATGTTGGTAGTAAGATTCAAATCCGAATTCTAAAAGGGCTTTACAATGCTGGAGAAGGAGTCATGATGTCCAGTAGAAAACAGGTAAGTAGCAGATGTGGCCCTAATCTACTATACAGCCTGCTTTGCCCATGTCCAAGGTATCGCTTTTTGGCTTTCGCGCCCACACGGTGTGATTCAGCAAAAATCTACTAAAAAACAGTCACATATCAACCTTCGCAGGCTCCATCCTATCATTCTGGACAGTCGGTGTCCTTGCCTATATCCAAGGACACACCCCTTGTCACCTTCATACACGCCCTCTTACACTTACATGGTTTCTTTTGGAGGTTTTAACCATCACTTTGCATCGAACTGTCAGCTAACCATCAGTCCTGAATTAACTTTCAAAAAGCTCTCCTTAATTATTTTTTGCCTTTTCAGTAACACGCTCGCCTTACTCAGAGCCTCATAGTCGCTGCTGATACGGCTCAAATTAGCTGTCGTTTCCCTCGCCCCCGAAGAACTCATCTGTACATCTAAGAGGGCCGGATATCTAGTAGCCCCTTGCACACGTCAGCTACCTCTAGCTACATTATTTCTTGTCAGAAAGGGCATTACTTAGCTAGAGAGCAATGGTAAAACCCGACCGTTCGACCGTTAAGAGAGGGCACCTATCATGGCTGATTTTTGGGCTCTCCTGCACCCCAAAAAGTACCACTGTTATCTGGGACTCTTACACATTTCATTGATATCATAAAGGCTATCAAAATGGACATGGGATGTGTTCTAATGATTATAACAATTTGTCTTTCATTTATGTGTCATGATGAAATAATTAATGTGTGAGTATAGTTATATCATGAATGTAATGTGCCAGATGTCATGGCATCTTGCTTATGTGTTTGTGCATGTATCTTGTTGTGTGAAATATTACTTAAGATAAACAGGAGTTTGTAACCAGAGGGGGGAGGAAAGAATGTCAATATCTTGTGCATTTATTTTCTATTATGGTAGTTTGTGAGGTCTGTTGATATGTTTCCCTTGTGTTATGTAAAACCACAGTACCATCTGCCGCCCTACAGGTCTGGGATATTAGTGACCTAAACATAAACCTATAGGTTCTGGTGTATCTGGGAGGGTGGGTGTGGCTGATGACCTACTCTAACAAAAGAGGTGTGGGTGAGATCTTTCTGTGTTTTATATATCTCTGTAACAATAAAGAAGTGCCAGTCTGTTTTGGACACACTAACTAAAGGTGGTGTCAGAGTCTGCGAGGAAAATTCTAAAACTAATTAATGTCTGCCTTTGTCTTTCTTCTGGGGCAAGTTATTCATTTCTGCTTTTCTGAGTTCTCCTAAGAAGGTGTTTTGGCGGGGTGCTGAGATCTAAACAATAAACAGTCATGACTCATAGAGAGAGATTTGGGTTGAGAGTGGTCCCCAAATCTGTCGGTCGTAATAGCCCCTCCCACAAACACCAGATATTTTTAATACCTGGACATATAAATATATCTGTAGTGTAAGGAGCCTTGGCCCCCTGGCCACAAACCAGCCCAACCCAATAGAGGATGTTGTGGGAAAGTACAGCAGCTATTGGAAGAGGAATAATTATGGATTTAGGTAGGGAAGCTGTTATGGGAAATGGTCTTGGGGAGCTTAACTGAGAAGTTAGTAGCTGGGGCCAGCATAAAAAAATAAATAAATAAAGGGGCTGGGTGGGATTCTCTAGCACCACAACTGGAAGAAACAAATTAAGTGAGGGAACATAGGGAGGGAGGGAGAAATAGAGGGAAACAGAGGGAGGAAGGGCAAATGGATAGGGAGTATGGAGAGGTAGAAGGGAGAAGGAGAGAGAGAGAATGGAAGGGAGAGGAAGGGAGTGATAGAGAAAGGGAGAAGACATAAATAGGAAGGGAGAAGGGAGGGAGAGAGGAAGAGAAAATGGAAAGGGAGAAGGAAAGGGAGAATGAGAGGGAGAATGGAGAGGGAGATGGAAAAGGAGAGAAAGAGTAAGGGAGAGGGAGAATGAGAGGGAGAATGAGAGGGAAAATGGAGAGGGAGACAAAGATGGAGATGGAAAAGGAGAGATGAAGACAGAAGGGTGAGGGAGAGAGAATGGAGAGAGAGAATGGAGAGGGAGAAGGAGAGGTAGGGAAAAGGTTATTGAGAGGAAGATGGAGAAGGACAAGGGAGAGGAAGAATAGATAGGGAGAATGGAGAGGGAGAAGGTGAGAGAGGGAGAAGGGAAAGGGAGAATGAGAAGGAGAGAGAGAGAGGATGGCAGACGGGAGAGAGGGAGGAAGGGAGAAAGAGAGGGGAAGAGTGAAAGGGAGAAGGGAGAGGGAAATGAGAGAGAGAGAGAGGGAGAGAGAGAAGGAGAGGGATAAGGTAAAGGAAGAATGGAGAGAGAGAGAGAGAGAGAGAGAGAGAAGGGGGGAGAGGAAGAAGTTAGAGAGATATAAGGAGGAGAGAGAATGGGGATTGAGAGAGAGAAGGGAGTAAGAGAGAAAGGGGAGAGAGAGTGAGGGAATGGAAAAGAGAGTGAGAGAAGGGAGGAAAGTGAATGGAGGGGGTAGAGTAAGGAGGAAAGGTGGCAGGGAAGGGAGGAAGTAGGTGGAGTGTGAAAGGAGGTAGGAAAGGTGAGGAGAGATAAGGGGAGGGGGAGGAGAGATAAAGAGGAAGAAGATTGAGGGGAGCTTTATGATATGACAGAGAGGGAGAAAGAAAGGACAGGAGACTGGAGATGGAGAAGGGAGAGCAAGAGCAAGAAGGGAGAGGGAAAAGTAGAGGGAGAAGGAGAGGAAGAGAAAGGAAAAAGTGATAATGGAGAGGGAGAGAGAATGGAGAGGGAGAGAGAGAGGAAAGGAGAATGAAGAGGGAGAATGGAGAGAAAGAAGGAGAGGCATGAGAGGAGTGGGTGAAGGAAGAGTGAGAGGAAGGTAGAAGGGAGAGAGCGAGAGGAAGGGAGAAGGAGCAGGAGAAGGAAAGGGAGAAGAAGAGGGGAGAGAGAGAAAGTGAGTGGGAGAATGAAGAAGGAGGTGGAGAACGGAGAGGGAGAAGAAGAGGGTGAATGGAGAGGGAATAGAAAATGAAGATGGAAAGAGAGAGCGAGAGGAAGGGAGAATGAAGAAGGAGAGGGAGAGAGAGAGGAAAGGAGAATGAAGAAGGAGACGGAGAGAGAGAGGAAGGGAGAGAGAAAAGTAGATGGTAGGAGAGAGAGAGAGGAAAGAAGAGGGGAAGGGAGAAGGAGAAGGATAGGTAGGGAAAAGAATGGCAAAGGCAGCTTGGAAACACTGGCAGCTTGGAAACACAGGGCCCAAACAGAATTCTGTGAAATTCGTACTGGAAGTAACACACACACAAAATCTTTCTCAGTACTAATTCCGTTTATTGCCACGTGATTGCATAGATTATATATTTGCAAAAGAAGGCGGATATTAGCAGCATCTTTACGGGTCATGTTAGTTGGTACAAGGACAAATAATCAGGTGTTTTCTGTTTCTTGGAACAACTAGAAATGTGTTGTGTTTTAGTAAGGTCGCAAAACATCCCAAGGATAGGAACATGATATTTTGGTTAGGCTATGTGTCAGCAGAATATGTTAACCCCTTCATTCCCCTCTTAGATCACAACGTGATCTTTGTTTGGGATGTAAGCAGTGGTGTATATATATGATAGGAAGCGAACTGAGACACTGGAAGGCTATAGACCCTCAAGGGTATCAGTACATGAGATATACCTGTGACCGGGTGGTGTTAAGTCACAGTATTTAGCTGAAAATTCTTAGGAATAAAGCTTTGCAGAATGTAATAAAAACTCAAAGGAATACAAGGGAAGCAATGTCAGAGTAAACAGAACTATCATCAATATAAGAACAACATTCTTTACCTATTAAAGCATACACACCGCCTTTGGAAGCAAAAACATAATCTAAAGCCATTCTATTCTACAAAGTGACCATTCAAAATTTGCACCTGCTCCTAGTTTAGTTTCTCAATTGCTTCAGCAGAGTTAATCAAGGCCCTCTGTACTAGTAGAGAAAGGATGGATAGTTCTACCTGTAGTTTCCCTACGCCTACATGTGGGAAGGTTATACCTAGGGTGTCTAGGAATATTTTCCACCCACTCTTCTGCTCTATATCCCTCATGGTTCTGATGCGGCCTTGTGGAAGTGTTGGGGTTGTTTATATATATGGGATTACTTGACCTAAATAACAACTGCCCACCCAATTAGGGCGCAGCCATTTATAGGCGTTCCTGCCACAGATAAAGTATACATTCATGACTAGAGAAGGTGGCATAAGGTGGAAGAGATTAGACACAGACCCATTAGTGTTGCTACAATCAGTACCATTAATTGATATATTATGTAAAAGAGAAAATAAGTAGGGACATCCGGGACCTCTACAGCTCCAAGGTGTACAGCTCTTGTACAGGTCAGAAAGGTAGGGGGTCCTATAAAAAATAAGCGTGGTATGGGAGCAAGTGGACCAACCAACAGATTTATCTTTTCCTCAGGCCCTAAAACAGTTATACTCTGGATTAGTGTGGGTTAACATAAATTATGCACTCTTATTATATTTTGACTAGCGTATTGCCCGTCAAAAAATGACGGCAATCAGATGTGTATGTTTTAAAAGTTGTTTAGTTATTAATATACACATGGAACTGTAAGGTAGCTAATGTTTTTTTTTGTGTACTACTGAAATATAGAATTCAAATTAATAAATTAATTTACATATTTTTATGCATTGTGTTGAAGAGCTGGCAATCTGAGTTGATGTTGCAGCAGCATTAGTGGTGTGGAGGTGCTGTGTAAGCGTGATGAACATGTGCAGTGTAATAGTGTGCGTGCGCGAGCCGAAACCGTTAACGTAGCTGTGTACTTCTGCATTATCCTAAAATGGCGGATAATGTGTTTTATGCGTCTTCGCAGATTATCGGTACGTATTTTGCGTGGTTATAGTGCTGTAGCCTGGTTTTTGTTTTGTTCGTCCGTAATTTTTTCTGCGTCGCTCATTGCCAAAGTACAACGGTTTAACGGCTCGCCAGGCGATGATAGCCTGCGGCGCTCATCGCTAAGCCCGCTAAAGTACTACGGTTTAACATTAAATTTGTTTGCCACACAACATGACACTACATTTGTCCCTTTTTTTTTTTCTTCAAATAAATACAATTTTTTTTTAATAAAATTAATATTTTTGTAATTTGCAACTTATATTTTATTAAATGCGTTGGTTTAGGCGGGAAATCCGATGTTGCGCGAGACAAAGTCGTTAAATCTGTGTTAATGCGTAAATCTGTAATTTCTGATCGTAAAATGTAGTTGCTACTGTCTTTTTACTCATTGCGCGGTTAATCCGCATCCTTTATCTCGTATTTTTTCTAACACCTACGTCTATGGCTGTGTTTTACGCAGTTCGTAGTAGTATAGCCTCGTTTTCATTTTTTTCGGCGGCCATTTTTTTCTCGCTTAGCCGATTTTCGATCTTTGTAACTCAGCAAAATCGCTGTAAATTGGAGTTCCAACTCACTTCCAGACGTCCTGCCTGGTTCCCCATGCTGTAAGTGACCTTTATTTTATTTTTTAGTGTGTATTTAGTGTTTTTTTTAGTGTTTTGTTTCCGCCGCTTTTGTCGTAATTTTTTTCAGCTCGTATTTTTTTTGTAAGTGCTACGAAGTTACGGCTCGCCTCGCTACGCGAGGCTTGCCTGCAATGAGCGCCTGCGGCGCTCATTGCCAAAGTGCTACGAAGTAACGGCTCGCCTCGCTACGCGAGGCTCGCCTGCAATGAGCGCCTGCGGCGCTCATTGCCAAAGTGCTACGAAGTAACGGCTCGCCGGGCGATGAGCGCCTGCGGCGCTCATCGCTAAGTCGTACGCACTACGCAACAGAGCAGTTTAACGGCTCTACTCGCTACGTGAGGCTGGCCGGGCGATGAGCGCCTGCGGCGCTCATCGCAAAGTCGTACGCACTGCGCAACGGAGCGTGACGACGTCTCGTAGTTAGACAATTATAATATGTGATGTGAAATACGTGCGTATGAGGTGTTGCATCCATATAGAGTTAAGTGGTGTGGCTGATTGTACATAAGTAAAGAAATTCCATTTGCGGGGTTGTGTACTGCCATTGTAATATATGTGGCTTTGAGTGAAGTTTTCTGCTGGAAGGCCAAATAGAGGCATACCCATTTCCCCATGTGTAGAGACGTGTGCACATACCCAGCAATTGGAAATGTTAAAGGAGTGAGCATATCCTTGTAATGTATTACGTTCCCAGGGATGATTTTGTATAATTGTGTTATCACGTGTGGATCTCTTGTGCCTATGAGGTGAACTAGTATTGGTGTGAGTGTTATTGTGTTTACCACAAACAGACTTTAATGGTCCCAGTTCGTCTGGGTCATAATGGCAATTAAGAAATGTCCATAAGGGCAAATAAATCAGGAGCATAATGCACATCAAAAGGAGAAAGTTCTTGCATGCATTCTGTGGATGCAGGAGTATGTTTGAAATTTTTATTATCTCTGTCTTCAATCGCTTTCATGGGGACTTTGTCACCTGCTTCACCCCTCTTTGGACACAGCTTCAGACGTGATGCGTGGATCCAGATGTCCTGTGAGTCAGTGAGGACGGCAGTCCTGGTTACTGCTACATCGGTAGTCGGTGATCCGAATGGGGAGCCTCCCTTCTTTGCTCTGTTCAGTTGTCAGACACAGACGAGATCACCTGGCTGGAACGGATGTGTTGGTTCCTGTGAGGGTAAAGGAAAGCGAGAAGACACATCACCATAGATGCAATTCAATTAATCAATCAATTGTTGCACATATTGTTCTCTTATAAGATCAAGATCACCAGACATAATTACAAGTGGGCCTTTTACCCAAGGAGTTGGAAATGGTCTTCCCATTAGAATCTCAAAAGGGGACAATTTAGTAGACTTATTAGGAGTCATTCTAATTTCTGCTAGAATGGCAGATAAGTATTTCTGCCAGTTCACCCATGTACCTGCAGTGGCCTTTGTAAGTTTCTCCTTAATAGTGCGGTTCATTCTTTCCACTATGCCTGAACTCTGAGGATGGTAAGGGATATGGAATTTCCAGGTTATCTGTAGCCATTGTACGAGTTCCTTAATTACCGCACTAATAAAGGCTGGTCCATTATCATAATTAATTTGCAATGGGCATCCATATCTCGGTATTACCTCGGTAGTTAATATTTTAGCTACCGTCTTAGCATCCTCTCTTTGTGTTACAAAGGCCTCAGGCTACCGTGAGAACTGGTCTACTATCACCAACAGGTATAATTGCTTTGATCCTGTCTTTGGGATATGAGTAAAATCAATTTTAAATAGATGAATGAAGCTGTTGGTGGAGGCAAATGATCATGTAATGCTTTGTTAGGTACTGTAGAGTTATTCTGTAGACACTGTAGACACTGTATATATCTTTGTATGTATGTCTGGCAGTGTGGTTTTAAGATTCTAATGCAAAAATTACACTTGCAACTGTTGCTACCCTGTCAGCTAAAGCATTACCTCTAGATATAAAATCATTGCGATTGTTTGTACTTGCTGTGTGTTATCAGTTTTACTAATTTCCTTTTTTCAGTGTACTACTGGATGCAGCGGGGGGGGTTTGGGTTGCAGCTGCAGCTTCTCTCTATCATTCCTTCTGCCAGAGCAGCTGAAGGGGGGGGTGGGGGGTGGAATGCTTTCTGTACGGCCACATCGCAAGGACCCAAATGTTTGGAGACACCCCAGCATCCCCTGGACCGGAGTAGGGACTACTTTGGAAAAGAAGGCAACGGGACACATACTACCTCCATGATCTTGGGCACAGACCGCGGCCATGGTTTTACAGTTGACCCTTGCATACAAATGAAATGGTTTACAATAATCAGGTAGTCCTAAAGCGGGGGCCTGCATAATGCTATCCCTTAGCAGCCGTACGTAAAATGGAGTCATAGTGAGCATTCAGGGATCCATTGCGTGCAATAATTAATCATCAACATGTGTTGCCCCCATTTGTATTTTGTTTTTAGTTACCTTGTGACCTTCAGCTGCTAGGTGCTGTAGCAAACTGAGTGAATCCTGTCTATTGGCTTCCCCGGTAGGACTACACAACAAACAGTAAGTCATTTTGACGTACTGAATAGGGACTGAACCATGACATGGGTCAATGACCACAAGGTATTGTTGGAGCACCAGTGAGTAAGCAGCTGGTGAATCCACGTAGCCTTAGGGGAAGACGGGTCCATGTTAAATGGCACCCATCAAAAATGAAAAGCCATAAGTAGTTGTGTCTCAAAGTCCAATGGGACCGAAAATAATGCATTTGATAAATCAATAATAATAAATATAGTGGCTTCATGGGAAATGGCCTTAATGAGAGCAGTGATATCAGGGACAATCGGGGCAATTGGGATGACTAAGTAATTAATTGCCCTTAAATCCTGGACAAATCTAAAGTCATTGTCACGTAATGGAAGGGACGTTAGTTCAATTCCATCCTGACTCTGTATCAGAGTTTAAAAGTCTGTATAAGAAGTCTGATGTCAGTCATGTTGTCCTTGGCACATTCACTTCAGATACATCATATATGTAGAAGGATTCATTCTGGGGTTAAGGGCTGCCTGTTTTCTCTTTCAGTATTTACTATTTGCAATCTATTCAAAAACAAACTCCATTTTGGATCAAATTCACATACAAAATCTCTCTGTGTATATAATTACATATGACAGCTTTGCATGATTCTCCCAGGTTGGGAGGTGGGTATTGTTTAGACTGGGAAGTACCCATTTTTAACTATCCTTCTAAAAAAAACTTTAGGTGGTTGTCTCAATAGACAAAGTAACCTCATTTGCTATCACGGTTTTTAAATCCGAGAACAGGATTCGTCTGTACTGAGCTGAAATAGCTCTGACATTTCCGAAAGATATTCTCGAGTTAACTGGTTGCCCCTAGACACAGAGACGGTGCGTCCTACAGTGTCCAGAGCTATACGTACTTCCTGATTTTTACACAGAATAATAAAACATTTCTTATCTTAAACAGCATAGCAATACAGCAAAATTAATGAGCAAGCAAAAAGCAGATTTTGGGCACTGTAAACCAAGCCGTCAAGTATATATTTATATCAATTTTATCCTTTCTATTCCCACTTTAGGAATAATAAATATATATATATATACCTTCATGATATATATATGGCATTCCAGAGGCCTAATTTTACACTCTCTTCCTTAGAGAGTCTCCCTACCTTTTAGGGATTATACCTACAGTCTACCAAAGACTTAATTCTTAATTCTCCCTACCACAGGGAGTGTGTGCCCAACTTATTTAGTTGTATACAGTTTACAAAGGACGAAGAGAGTGGGAGCAAAGGAAGGTGCAAATAGACACAATTCACTCTACTCACCCACTCCGTCGTACTTCGATCTCTGTATCCCACTCGTCTGACACAAGTTTGTTGGGTCTCCTAATCAGTAGTTGGCAGCTTGGAAACACAGGGCCCAAACAGAATTCTGTGAAATTCTTACTGGAAGTAACACACACACAAAATCTTTCTCAGTACTAATTCCGTTTATTGCCACGTGATTGCATAGCTTATATATTTGCAAAAGAAGGCGGATATTAGCAGCATCTTTACGGGCCATGTTAGTTGGTACAAGGACAAATAATCAGGTGTTTTCTGTTTCTTAGAACAACTAGAAATGTTTTGTGTTTTAGTAAGGTAAAACATCCCAAGGGTAGGAACATGATATTATGGTTAGGCTATGTGTCAGCAAAATATGTGAACCCCTTCATCAGCAGAATATGTTAACCCCTTCACTGGTAGACTATAAAATATCCAAGAGATGCACTGTACAGTCTCATAATCGCAATCTCCCCATACTGGACGATACACAGTCGGGAGTAAAGAAAACACTTATTAATTTTCTCACACACACAGATAAATATAATGTATATATATATATATATATATATATATATATATATATATATATATATATCCTTTGAAAACAGGAAATCAACACAGGTAAATCTCCCTCTAGCTCTGTATATTACACCCAGCTCTCTGTATATTAACATATATCAATAACACAATGTCTTTGTAATAAGACTAGGTGGTTGGTTTTTGCCACAGGAGATGGAAAAGTAGAAGGAAGGAGAGAGAAAGGGAGAGCGAGAGGGAAGAAGAGAGGAATGGAGAGGGAGAATGAGAGGAAGGGAGGAGAGGAATGGAGAAGGAAAGGAAGCAAAAAGGCAAATGAAGTAGGAGAGGGAGAAGGATAGGGTAAGGGAGAGGGAGAATGGAAAGGGAGAAGGAGAGGCAGAAAGAGAGGGAGAAGGGAGAGGAAGAAGAAGGAACAAGAGGAGAGGAAGAGAGAGAAAGAGAGAGAAAGAGGAAGGGAGAAGGAGAGAGAGGAAAGGAGGAGGGAATGAGAGGGGAAGGAAGAAGGGGAGGGAGAATGAGAGGGAGAGGAAGATAGAGATAAAGGGAGAGGTTGAAGGTGAATGAGAGGGAGAATGGAGAGGGAGAAGATGGAGATGGGAAGGGAGAGAGAGAATGGAGAAGGAGAATGAAGAAGGAGAGAGAGAGAGAGAGAGAGAGAGAGAAGAAGGGAGAGGGAAAAGGAGAGGGAAGGAGAGAGGAGGAGAGAGGAAGAAGGGGGAGAAGGGAGAAGAAGAGGAAGGGAGGAGAGGAAGAGATAAGAAGAGGAAGCAAAACATCAAATGGAGAAGGAGAGGAAAAATGTGGGGGGAAGGGAGAGGGATAGTGGAGAGGTACAAGGTGAGGGAGAAACAGATGGGGGGAGAAGAGAGAGGGAGAATGGAGAAGGAGAAGAAAGAACAAGATGAGAGGAAGGGACAAGCAGTGGGGAAGAGGATGAGCCTTGGGGAGGAGGATGAGCCTTGGGGAGGAGGATGAGCCTTGGGGAGGAGGAAGTGGGCCCCGCAATGAAATTCATGCAGTATAGATCATGTCACCACAACATGCATGTAACATACAGTTAAACTCAATGATATTTGTGTATTTGTGTATAAACACTAACACACACAAATGGACACACACAAATAAACACTGACATATTCACAAAATGCCTAGATATACATTGACACCCACCTACAGATAAATATATACACTGACTGACACAAAAATACATTGAGATTAGAAATAAGTACACAATGACACACACGCACACACAAATGGATACACGCAGGAATAAAAAAAAATACTAATTCACACAATATATGAACAGATAACCCCCTCAAATACACAAGCATGGATACACACTTGAATAAAAACTCATTAATGTATTACTAAATAAACACCCCCCAACTACCCACATAAACAAACACATTAACATACACATAAATATATACACTGACTAACACAAAACACATTATGTATTGAGATACACAAACTAACACACATTTATACATGAATGAACACACAAGCACAAATTAATAGACACATACTTACATGCAAAGTCACGTTTAGATATACACTGAGACATAAAAAGAAACTCTCTTACATACATTCTTAAATAAGCCTTAAAAAACACTAGTAGTTTTGTAAGTACTTGCTGAAAACATGTAAACACATTCTATTTCAACACATTTTACTCTGACAGTAGCACTGTGCACTTTATCTATTTCATTCAAAAGCAATATATAAACACAATTGTACATATTCTCATATTCAGTAAACTATGAATGATGTGATATAATAATAATAATAATAATAATAATAATTAATATTAATATTAATATTATTATTATTTATTATCCTTTATTTTTAATGTGCCAACATATTTTGTAGCAACATACAGGGGACATGTACAAGGCAAAAACATTTTAACACATTGCAAAACAATGGAGTGCCCTGTCTTTGAGTTTAGAATTAAAAGTACATAGTGCTTGCTCCCAGAGCATTTTAAAGATTAAAAAATCACAAATTTACAATCTAAAGAAATGTAAAAAGTTTTTTTGTTTTTTTTTAAACAGATCACATGCTGCATAATATAACAAAACAATATCTACATAGCTCCAAAGTAATAACGCTAATTATGGTAAGACAACATTTTCTATATAGACTATAAAATGTGTGTTATTTATTACCATTTTGAATTTTTTTTATGGGATTCTACTACAAAACCATAATATATTCGACTGGAAGTAACTAAAATGGAATCTATGAGAGTAAACCAAGTACAGGGAAATCTCAAGAGGATCATTTTAAATGGAAAATTCAAGTAAGAACATTACTTTCTATTATCTTTCAGTGATTAAGATAGCATAATCTTAAAGGAGCATTGTATTTGTTCTTTGTTTATAAGTCAACAATCAAGGCAAAGCAACCCCCCAAAAGGGGGGACAGAAGACCCCAGGTGTGGGACACCAGAGAGACTCAGTGGGGCCCTAGAGCAAGAAGGCAAGGCAAAGGGAAAGGGGAAAACCACCCCTTACCATTATTTAAAAAAAAAAAAAAAGGCTGTGACTCTTTACAAGAAACCGTAAAACAACTGTACAACAACAAAAGCATTGCGCTTTGTACCCAAGCACAGCTAATATACATAAACGCAAACCCTGAGGCTAGCAGTTACTTTGCTCCAAGAACACACTACACATGACAAATTGCAAGATATAAACTTTCCATTACTAAGAGGAAGATAATTCAGTAATTTAACTCTTCCTTCTCTGAGTACAAGATTTGTGCAAACAGTATATAAAGACACCACCTTAAACAATTAGCATCAAAGATTCCAGAAGGTTACTCATATTAGATATCATACTGACAGTATGACGGATTGACTATAAGAAAGTACTAACAGTAACAGTTACTAAGCCTTGTGATATTAATTTAAGCAATCCAACGGACAGACCCTGGTCCCAATATTTACCCAGTAGTAATACAGGAAACGGCAGAACTCAAAAGTGAGAAAGTCAGTGCTGGACAAGAAAAGGGACGGTAATATCAACTCCCTGGGATCAGGTCTGAGGGACATACCCCAGAAATCTTGGGAATACTCCCGAAATGTAACCAAAGGTATAGGCCAGCATTCAATCTATTAAAAGAGAGGGTAGGGAGAAGAAGAGCGAGGGGTATGTGAGGAAAATAAAAGTTACTCAAAATTTTAAAATAACGGCTTTCAGGTGGGAGTCGTGAATAAAGTATAAAAAGGGGTAAAAAGCAAAATAAGATGGCGACAAAAAATAAATCTAAGGTGCGGAAAAGCCCGACAATAGAGCCATCTCCCTTTTTTACACCAAAAAACTCTGCAAACTCCCTTCCAAAACAGACCCCTAAAGAAGCACGGGACCAAAGCATTCTTCCTCCCTCCATAAATTCACCAAACAGAGATTTGGAAGAACTAGAAGGAAATCTTCTGACTACAGACAAAATGAAAGAGATACTGAAGAACTTTCAAACAGAATTTTTGGCTGAAATCAAGAACCAAATAATGGAAAATGCCAAATCAATAAGAGAAGTGAATAAACGTTCTGCTGACCTAGAGGACAAATTTGACAAGTTGATTACTGATCATAATATGCTCTTGGAGCAATCATCAAAAATGGCTTCTCAAATTACTATACTCAATGACCAGATGAATAGAATGGAAGACAAATCACGGAAAAATAACCTCCGAATAAGAGGAATTTCTGAAAATATAAAAAAAGAAGATCTTTCAACATACATCACGGAAATGTTTTCCAAAATCACTCCTAATTTTTCTCATCTGGATCAGGAACTGGACACAGTCTATCGAATACCTCTCCCAAGCCATTTGCAAAATAAAAACCCCAGAGATGTAATTGTCAGAATTCACCAGTTACTTACAAAAGAAGCAATATCTAAAGCAAGTTACATAAAGAAGTCATTTGAATACCCATACGAAAATATTCAAATTTTCTCAGATCTTTCAAAAGGTACAATCAATAAAAGAAAGGAATTCAACTCTATAACTCAAGGCTTAAGGAAGAGCAATCTTATATACAAATGGACCTCTCCAGTAGGTTTACTGGTATTACAGGGTTCATCTTGGCATAAGATTAAGTTCCCAGCAGAGGGTGAAAACTTTTTGAATACCCTTATGCCTAACCCTTCTGACCCTAAAGGAGTTCAAACTAAACTGCAAGCCCCATTGCCAGAGTGGCAAAGGAAGAAATGACTTTGATGGATTTAAATGAATAACCAGTTATTATCTATTGTTTTGTTTTTCTCCCCTTCTGCTCCCCCTCTCTGTCCTCCTTTCGTTCCTCCCCACCTCGCTCTCCTTTTCTTTCCTCTTGAAGTGACGCTGGTATAAAGAATTAATAATGTGAATGGTTTAGAGCGACCTCTGATAGCAAAGGAGACTAGGAAATAAATAAGAACAAAATGGACAGGGGAATCTTGCATAGATGGAAATAATCTAACTGTACCAGGGACGAGTGGGGGGGAGGGGGGGCGGGGGAGGGGAGGGGATAGGGGAAGAGGGAAATAAGGCAGTAAAGAGTACTTAAATTAAACAAGTAAGCCATAGAGGTATAAGGAACTAGAGTTTAGGTCAAGGGCAGTAAGGATATTTGTCAGTATACTGTAGTAAACAGGAAGAGAGATAGAGACAGATTTAGGGAATGTTATAATGGGAAATGAAGCTAAAAGGTATCGTCATCTCCAATCTAATCCGCTAACCATTTCTGAAAAAAACGGCGGAATCCCTGCTGAACAGAAGCCTGGAAAGGCTAGTAGATAGCCTCTTCTGTTCTAATAATATGAATGTGGGTATGTATGGAAGTAAGAAAGCTTTTGTTTCTGGGATTAACAAGGTTATAATAATGATAGCTACGTCAGCTAAGTGTGTAATAAAACATAGCAGAATAATGATCCCTTCCAAAGTTAATGTCATTAAAAATATTTAGCTGGAATGTAAAGGGTCTTAACTCGCCTAGTAAAAGGAAAACGGTTTACAGACAGTGTAGAAAAGAGAAAGCAGATTTAATATTTCTTCAAGAGACACACTGGGGGAACACGAAAATCCCGAGTTTTGCAGTAGGTGATTTCGATTTTAGACATCATTCAACAGGGGTTAAAAAAAAGAGAGGAGTCTCAATTTTTTTTTCTAATAACTTAGAAATTGTGGAAGTTATCTCAATTATAGACTCAGATGGAAGATATATCTTATGGAATGGACAAATTAATAATCAGAAAGTAACTCTAATAAATATTTACGCCCCGAATGAGAAGCAAGGAAGATTTCTAAAGCAAATAGCGAGTTTAATTAGGAAATTCGCTCAAGGCTCGCTAGTGGTGGCCGGCGACTTTAACATGATTTCAAATATAAACTTAGATAGGTCAATTAAACCGATACAAAAGAACTTTATAAAAGTGAATAAGGATGCACAGATGTTTACAGAATAGATGATTAATAATAAGAAAAAAAAAAAAAAAAAAAAGGAAAAGAATGCAGCGGGACACATACTACCTCTGTGATTTTGGACACAGACCGCGGCCATGGTTTTACAGTTGTCCCTTGCATACAAAAGAAATGGTTTACAATAATCAGGTAGTCCTAAAGCGTGGGCCTGCATAATGTTAACTTTTAAGGTCACATAAGCTTCAGTCATGTCTGGAGTTCACTGAATATGTTTTGGGCTGTCCCCGTTAGCAGCCGTACGTAAAATGTTGTCATAGTGTGAGCATTCAGGGATCCATTGCCTGCAATAATTAATCATCAACATGTGGTGCCCTCATTTGAATTTTGTTTTTAGTTACCTTGTGACCTTCAGCTGCTAGGTGCTGTAGCAAACTGAGTGAATCCTGTCTATTGGCTTCCCCGGTAGGACTACACAACAAACAGTAAGTCATTTTGACGTACTGAATGGGGACATGACCAGGACACGGGTCCATGACCGCAAGGTATTGTTGGAGCACCAGTGAGTAAGCAGCTGGTGAATCCACGTAGCCTTAGGGGAAGACGGGTCCGTGTTAATTGGCACCCATCAAAAATGAAAGCCATAAGTAGTTGTGTCTCAAAGTCCAATGGGACCGAAAATAATGCATTTTATAAATCAATAGTAATAAATATAGTGGCGTCATGGGGAATGGCCATAATGAGAGCAGTGATATCAGGGACAATCGGGGTAATTGGGATGACTAAGTAATTAATTGCCCTTAAATCCTGGACAAATCTAAAGTCATTGTCACGTAATGGAAGGGACGTTAGCCCAATTCCTTCCTGACTCTGTATCTAAAGTCTGTATAACAAGTCTGATGTCAGTCTGAGTCATGGTGTCCTTGACACATTCACTTCAGATACATCATATATGTAGAAGGATTAATTTGGGGGTTAAGGGCTGCCTGTTTTCTCTTTCTGTATTTACTATTTGCAATCTATTCAAAAACAAACTCCATTTTGGATCAAATTCACATACAAAATCTCTCTTTCTAATCACTTGCTAAAACGTTCTAGGAACTATACCCTTCGGTTCCTTACTTAACTTACAATAATTCCCAACTAACACTCCGCTTCCTTAGAACTCTCCACAAACATTTAACTACAAATACTGGAATTCCCCTTAAAAAGTTCAACAACAACATTCCATACACATGACAGTTTTCTTATCCAAACTAAATACGACCTTAAGAATTTTCTGCCGGGAGACAGAAATTCACAGCCTTTTTTTGTTTTTTTTTCGGGACGAGGAGGTTAGTGTTAGCAAGCTTAAAAATAGAATAAAAACACTGTCTTACACTTAGAAACAAGATAGACCATAAATTCTCCACTGTTACATATTTCTGGAAAAAGATTTCCCTTTTTTTATATATATGCCGGCTTTAGAAAAATATCACAATGGTGGACACGATCTCTACAGCCTTAAAGACACAGAGGAAAATTCTCTAACCTGCATTTCTCAATTGTATTGCAAAGAAAAGAAAGTACAACAAACACTTACAAATGTATTTGCAGCAAAACACAAGACAATCCATCTACTTTATAAACAAAAGCAATCAGAATATTATATACATGTATATAAAGAAAAAGTTCCTTTATATTTCTGTGTTCCTATTTCTTTTTTTATCCCTTATCTCGTTTGCTCTTTCACAGGACATGATGTTGCTCTGTGTATTTAACTACATATGACAGCTTTGCATGATTCTCCTGGGTTGGGAGGTGGGTATTGTTTAGACTGGGAAATACCCATTTCCAACTATCCTTCTAAAAAAAACTTTAGGTGGTTGTCTCAATAGACAATGTAACCTTATTTGCTATCACGGTTTTTAATCAGAGAACAGGATTCGTCTGTACTGAGATGAAATAGCTCCGACAGATATTCTCGAGTTAACGGGTTGCCCCTAGACACAGAGACGGTGCGTCTTACAGTGTCCAGAGACCTTACTTCCTGATTTTTACACAGAATAACAAAACATTTCTTATTTTAGACAGCGCAACAATACAGCAAAATTTATGAGCAAGCAAAAGCGGATTTGGGGCACTGTCAATTAAGCCGTCAAGTATATATTTATATCAATTTTTTCCTTTCTATTCCCACCTTAGGAATAATATATATAAATATATATATATATATATATATATATATATATATATATATATATATATATATATATATCTCCTTGATATATATGGCCTTTCAGAGGCCTAATTTTACACTCTCTTCCTTAGAGAGTCTCCCCACCTCAGGGATTATACCTATAGTCTACCAAAGACTTAATTCTTAATTCTCCCTACCGCAGGCAGTGTTATATGGTTATGGTTAGGTAATATACTTGCAAAAGAAGGCGGATATTAGAGGCAATTTTCAGTTCATTGTTAGTCAGTGGCAAGGACAGATAATTAGGTGTTTTCTGTTTCTTAGAACAACTAGAAATGTTTTGGGTTTTAATAAGGTCGCAAAACATCCCAAAGATAGGAACATGATATTATGGTTAGGCTATATGTCAGCAAAATATGTTAACCCCTTCATCAGCAGAATATGTTAACCCCTTCAGAAGGGAGGAGAGGAAGGGAGAAGGAAAGGAAGCAAAAAGGCAAATGAAGTAAGAGTGGGAGAAGGATGGGGTAAGGGAGATGGAGAATGGAAATGGAGAAGGAGAAGGAGAGGGAGAAAGAGAGGGAGATGGGAGAGGAAGAAGGAACAAGAGGAGAGGAAGAGAGAGAAAGAGAGAAAAAGAGGAAGGGAGAAGTAGAGAGAGGAAGGGAGGAGTGAGAGAGAGGGGAAGGAAGAAGGGGAGGGAGAAGGAGAGGGAGACGAGAATAGAGATGAATGGAGAGGTTGAAGGTGAATGAGAGGGAGAATGGAGAGGGAGAAGATGGAGATGGGAAGGGAGAGAGATAATGGAGAGGGAGAATGGAGAAGGAGAGAGGAAGGGAGAGGAAGAAGGAGGAGAAGGGAGAAGAAGAGGAAGTGAGGAGAGGAAGAGATAAGAAGAAAAAGCAAAACATCAAATGGAGAAGGAGAGGGAGAATGTGGGGGGAGGGGGGGGGGAGAGTGGTGAGGTACAAGGTTAGGGAGAAACCGATGGGGGGAGAAGAGAGAGGGAGAATGGAGAGGGAGAAGAAAGAACAAGATGAGAGGAAGGGACAACCAGTGGGGAAGAGGATGAGCCTTGGGGAGGAGGATGAGCCATGGGGAGGAGGAAGGGGGCCCCGCAATGAGCGGCCTCACAGTCACTGGCCTCAACTGCTCGCCTCACTTTGCGAGGCTCGTACTTGCGTCCCTCGCTTTGTGAGGGACGCAAAACCGTGGCCAACATCGCAAACGTCACCAACATCCCAAGATCCACAACTATAATAGTGATAACTTTTTACTAACTTGTCCAAGCTTGCTATAGCTTTCCTACACATAAGCAAATGTATTTTAATTTTCATAGCTAAAGTCACCATCATAACAGATATTTGATCCCAGGAAAATGAAATGCCAATAGACTACCCTAGCTTACAGACAGTCAAGATTGAAGGCCAAAGACGCAAACAAATTTAGCTACACTTCTCCATTCATGTTTTCACATCTGATGACTTTTTCAGTTTGTTTTTGAAGTTTGAACACAACTACTGTCCTTTAAAGAATTTATAAAAAGTTTGGAGGTAACGTCTTAAAGAACTAGACAAATGCAAGAAAAAGAGGTCATGACTTGAAGTTGGAGGAGATAGGGTTATAGTTACTGTGGCATTAGAAAGGTGAGACAGCCTTCCAGTGAAGGTGGTACGTTAACTCATATTAAAGCAATTCAAACATTATTTCTGGGATAGTGGGATAAATATAACTCCACCCTGAGGAGTCATTTCTGAAAAATACATCAAATTGTCAGACTAGATAGATCTTTCTGACTATTTTTGTTTTACATCAACATTAATAAACTTCATTCAAGAACAAGTAGCATCAGAAATTCATGCAGTATAGATCATGTCACCACAACATGCATGTACATACAGTTAAACTCATTGATATTTGTGTATTTGTGTATAAACACTAACACACACAAATGGACACACACACACAAATAAACACTGACAAATTCACAAAATGCCTAGATATACATTAACACCCACCTACAGATAAATATATACACTGACTGACACAAAAATACATTGAGATTAGAAATAAGTACACAATGACACACACGCACACACACAAATGGATACACGCAGGAATAAAAAAAAATACTAATTCACACAATATATGAACAGATAACCCCCTCAAATACACAAGTGTGTACTTGAATAAAAACTCACTAATGTATTACTAAATAAACACCCCCCAACTACCCACCCACATAAACAAACACATTAACATACACATAAATATATACACTGACTGACACAAAAATACATTGAGATTACAAATAAGTACACAATGACACACACGCACACACACAAATGGATACAAGCAGGAATAAAAAAAAATACTAATTCACACAATATATGAACAGATAACCCCCTCAAATACACAAGTGTGTACTTGAATAAAAACTCACTAATGTATTACTAAATAAACACCCCCCAACCACCCACCCACATAAACAAACACATTAACATACACATAAATATATACACTGACTGACACAAAACACATTATGTATTGAGATACACAAACTAACACACATTTATACAAGAATGAACACACAAGCACAAATTAATAGACACATACTTACACGCAAAGTCATGTTTAGATGTACACTGAGACACAAAAAGAAACTCTCTTACATACATTCTTAAATAAGCCTTGAAAAACACTAAGGGCCTCATTCTATTATCGGCCGTAAATCGGCCGTAAGGCTGCGATTCCTTGCGGGGGTTCTGTTAACTCGCGATTCTATTATACGGCCCCGCAAGGATCTCATCTTACGGCCGGCCGCATATCTTGGAACCGGCCGTAAGCTGTGAAATATAAAAACTCAAAAATAAATTCAAGCCTGCACTGTACAGCTCTGTAAATGCTAGGGATCATATTGGGGGACATGAGTATTAAAAGGAACCCACTCTCAAGCTTGCACATCTGCCCAAACCCGAGTTCAAATTAACTGTTTATTTTCCGGCTGCGGCGTGGGTGTGTCTGAAGTGCTCCAAGCACTCTGGACTTTTTACATGGATATTTTACGGATATTAAAAATAAAATATTTTACGGATTTGAGTACAGGATAATTATGTGCTATTTTTTCTAACACCTAAAATCCCTTTATAGTCTTCTCAAAGTGCAGGATGGCTTTATTTGAGCTATTTTATGTGCTTAATTGGTGCTAGCGAGACCTCTTTCCTGCAAGTAAGCTGCGGCTCGCTTTTAGCCTTGCAGAGAGGTTTCCCGGAGCAATTGAATTGCAAATCTCTTGCGGCCGTTTTAGATCAAAGGCTTTCCTCCGGCGCGAGCGGCCGCAAGAGATAGCAAGGCACCGGCCGCAAGCCTGCCGGAGCCTCCGGCCGTAAGGGAATAGAATAGCAGAATAGCTTGCGGCCGGTCCTTGCGGCCCCGCAACGGCTGCGGCCGCTAATAGAATGAGGCCCTAATAGTTTTGTAAGTACTCACTGAAAACACATTCTATTTCAACACATTTTACTCTGACAGTAGCCTTGTGCACTTTATCTATTTCATTTAAAAGCAATATATAAACACAATTGTACATATTCTCATATTCAGTAAACTATGAATGATGTGATATAAAAAAATAATAATAATAATTAGTATTATTATTATTATTATTTATTATCCTTTATTTTTAATGTGCCAACATATTTTGTAGCAACATACAGGGGACATGTACAAGGCAAAAACATTTTAACACATTGCAAAACAATGGAGTGCCCTGTCTTTGAGTTTAGCATTAAAAGTACATAGTGCTTGCTCCCAGAGCGTTTTATAAGATTAAAAAATCACAAATTTACAATCTAAAGAAATGTAAAAAAGTTTTTTATTTTGTTTTTTTTTTTTTAAACAGATCACATGCTGCATAATATAACAAAACAATATCTACATAGCTCCAAAGTAATAACGCTAATTATGGTAAGACAACATTTTCTATATAGACTATAAAATGTGGGTTATTTATTACCATTTTGAATTTTTTTTATGGGATTCTACTACAAAACCATAATATATTCGACTGGAAGTAACTAAAATGGAATCTATGAGAGTAAACCAAGTACAGGGAAATCTCAAGAGGATCATTTTAAATTGAAAATTCAAGTAAGAACATTACTTTCTATTATCTTTCAGTGATTAAGATAGCATAATCTTAAAGGAGCATTGTATTTGTTCTTTGTTTATAAGTCAACAATCAAGGCAAAGCAACCCTCTAAATATTTTTTTGTATAAAAAAAGCTTAGACTCCAAATACATACATTATGATTATCATATACTCTAAGTGATAAATAATAATTATATATAAAAATCCCATCATAATATTATCATGTTCTCAAATATTAAAGAAATAAAATATATTTGTGGTCAGGGATGGTCTCATATAGGCTCACTAATCTGCTCAGAGATCTTGCTTCTTTCTAATCTATAAAGAGGCCCCTTGGCTGGAGTTGTAGTCACCACAGGGAGTCTGACCCTTACTGTGTGACCTACGCTGAAGGTTAAATAAAAAGTAAGTTCAGCAGTACAAGGCCATGACTTGTTCTGAAGTGTTCTCAGTCTGCTCTCAGGATAATGGTTAGACCAGCCAGTCCAAGGAATGGTGCCAGTTCCTGACACCTTATCTCCCAGTTTTCAGGGATAGCGAAAGCCCACCACTCTCTGCAGGTAAAAATGTAATCAAATCAGAGCACAACTTGAAGATACTGTCCCATCGCATAAAGTATTTTGAAGCTGGAGCACCAAAAGGGGACCATAAAAATAGTCTGAACCAGTTAATTGGACAGCCACCATTACAGAGTTAACTAAATTGATAACGGTTAACGATTATCTAGCACCACAACTGGAAGAAACAAATTAAGTGAGGGAACATAACCAGAATGTTTTCTCTACACCAGCCAGGCTGCACTGCCACCATGACAGAGAGGGAGAAGGAGAGGAAAGGAGTAAAGAGAAAGGAGACTGAGAATAGAGACGGAGAAGGAGAGAGGAGAGAACAGAGAAGGAGAGAGAGAGAGAGAGATAAAGGGAGAAATAGAGGGAAACAAAGGGAGGAAGGGCGAATGGATAGGGAGTATGGAGAGGTAGAAGGGAGAAGAAGAGAGCTAATGGAAGGGAGAGGAAGGGAGTGATAGAGAAAGGGAGAAGAGATAAAGAGGAAGGGAGAAGGGAGGGAGAGAGGAAGAGAAAATGGAAAGGGAGAATGAAGCGGGAGATGGAAAAGGAGAGAAAGAGTAAGGGAGATGGAGAATGAGAGGGAACATGGAGAGGGAGACAAAGATGGAAAAGGAGAGATGAAGACAGAAGAGAGAGGGAGAGAGACTGGAAAGAGAGAATGGAGAGGAAGAAGAAGAGAAAGGGAGAAGGAAATTGAAGAAGAGGAAGGGAGAAGGAAATTGAAGAAGAGAGGAAGGGAGAAGGAGAGGAAGGGAGAAGGAGAGGTAAGGAAAAGGTTATTGAGAGGGAGAGAGAGAGAAAAGGAGAATGGAGTGGGAAAATGGAGAGGGGGAAGGAGAGGCATGAGAGGAGAGGGTGAAGGAAGAGAGAAGAGCGAGAGGAAGGGAGAAGGGGAGGGAAAAGGAAAGGGAGAAGAAGAGGGGAGAGAGAAAGTGAGTGGAAGAATGAAGAAGGAGGTGGAGAACAGAGAGGGAGAAGAAGAGGGTGAATGGAGAGGGAATAGAAAATGAGGATGGAAAGAGAGATAGAGAGGAAGGGAGAATGAAGAAGGAGAGGGAGAGAGGGAGGAAGGGAGAGAGAAAAGTAGAGGGAAGGAGAAAGAGATAGGAAAGAAGAGAGGAAGGGAGAAGGAGAAGGAGAGGTAAGGAAAAGAATAAGAAAGGAGGAGAGGAAGGGAGAGGGAAAAGAAGCAAAGAAACAAATGGAGTAGAATACGGATAAGGTGGGGGTAAGGGAGAGGGAGAATGAAAATGAAGTAGGGAAAAAGAGAGGGAGAAAGAGATGGAGGGAGAAGGGAGAGGGATAAGTAGGAACAAGAGGAGAGGAAGAGAGAGAGGGAGGGAGATGGAGAGAGAGTGAGGGAGAAGGGGGAAGGAGAGGAAGATAGATAGGAAGGGAGATGGAGAAGGAGAGGAAGAATGGAGTGGGAGAAGAAGATGAAATGGGAAGGGAGAGAGAGAGGAAGAGAGAATGGAGATGGAGAAGGAGAGGGAGACAGAGGAAGGGGGATGTAGCAGAGATGCAATATTACACTCAACATCTCTGCTGGTAGACTGTAAAATATCCAAGAGAAGCACTGTACAGTCTCATAATCCCAATCTCCCCATACTGGACGATACACAGTCGGGAGTAAAGAAAACCCTTATTTATTTTTTCACACACAGATATATATATATATATATATATATATATATATATATATATATATATATATATATATATATATATATATATATATATATATATATATATATATATATATATATATATATATATATATATATATCCTTTGAAAACAGGAACTCAACACAGGTAAATCTCCCTCTAGCTCTGTATATTACACCCTGCTCTCTGTATATTAACACATATCAATAACACAATGTCTTTGTAATAAGACTAGGTGGTTGGTTTTTGCCACAGGAGATGGAAAAGTAGAGGGAAGGAGAGAGAAAGGGAGAGTGAGAGGGAAGAAGAGAGGAATGGAGAGGGAGAATGAGAGGAAGGTGTTGGGACTTCCTAATCAGTAGTTGGCGGCTTAGAAAACACAGGGCCCAAACAGAATTCTGGGGAACCCGTACTGGATGTAACACACACAAAAAATACTTCTCAATACTAATTCTGTTTATTGCGACGTCATTGCGTAGGTTATATACTGGCAAAAGAAGGCGGATAATAGAGGCGATTTTTAGTTCATTGTTAGTCAGTCAGAATGGAGAGGTTGAAGGTGAATGAGAGGGAGAATGGAGAGGGTGAAGATGGAGATGGGAAGGGAGAGAGAGAATGGAGAGGGAGAATGGAGAAGGAGAGAGAGAGAGAAGAAGGGAGAGGAAAAAGGAGAGGTAAGGAGAGAGGAAGGGAGAGGAAGAAGGAGGAGAAGGGAGAAGAAGAGGAAGGGAGGAGAGGAAGAGATAAGAAGAGGAAGCAAAACATCAAATGGAGAAGGAGAGGGAGAATGTGGGGGGAAGGGAGAGTGGAGAGGTACAAGGTTAGGGAGAAACAGATGGGGGGAGAAGAGAGAGGGAGAATGGAGAGGGAGAAGAAAGAACAAGATGAGAGGAAGGGACAAGCAGTGGGGAAGAGGATGAGCCTTGGGGAGGAGGATGAGCCTTGGGGAGGAGGAAGTGGGCCCCGCAATGAGCGACCTCACAGTCACTGGCCTCAACTGCTCGCCTCACTTTGCGAGGCTCGTACTTGCGTCCCTCGCTTTGTGAGGGACGCAAAAGCGTGACCAACATCGCAAACGTCGCCAACATCCCAAGATCCACAACTATTATAGTGATAACTTTTTACTAACTTGTCCAAGCTTGCTATAGCTTTCCTACACAAAAGCAAATGTATTTTAATTTTCATAGCTAAAGTCACCATCATAACAGATATTTGATCCCAGGAAAAGAAAATCTGTCCCTGCCTCCACTTCTTCCCCATCTATTTTCTAGGAATTAGATTGATGTTTGCCATGATCTTCGTCTTTTTAACATTGAGCAGCAGGCCAGCTTTTGCACTCTCTTTTTTCACCCTCATCAATAGGTCTTTTAGTTTATAAATAAACATAAATGCAGACACTGTTGAAATGTAATTTTTATCTTGATGGAAAGAAACACTTGATTTTGTCCATAACAGGATTAGGTAATTTAAGTAATGTGTGGATGTGCGGATTCTGAACACATCTCTCTACAATCATGTTGAAAGACTGCAACTTCAAACATAATTTATTACAAGAGAGACCCCAATAGACTACCCTCAGCTTACAGACAGTCAAGATTGAAGGCCAAAGACACAAACAAATTAAGCTACACTTCTCCATTCATGTTTTCACATCTGATGACTTTTTCAGTTTGTTTTTGAAGTTTTAACACAACTACTGTCCTTTAAAGATTTTATAAAAAGTTTGGAGGTAACGTCTTAAAGAACTAGACAAATGCAAGAAAAAGAGGTCATGACTTGAAGTTGGAGGAGATAGGGTTATAGTTACTGTGGCATTAGAAAGGTGAGACAGCCTTCCAGTGAAGGTGGTACGTTAACTCATATTAAAGCAATTCAAACATTATTTCTGGGATAGTGGGATAAATATAACTCCACCCTGAGGAGTCATTTCTGAAAAATACATCAAATTGTCAGACTAGATAGATCTTTCTGACTATTTTTGTTTTACATCAACATTAATAAACTTCATTCAAGAACAAGTAGCATCAGAAATTCATGCAGTATAGATCATGTCACCACAGCATGCATGTACATACAGTTAAACTCAATGATATTTGTGTATAAACACTAACACACACAAATGGACACACACACACAAATAAACACTGACAAATTCACAAAATGCCTAGATATACATTAACACCCACCTACAGATAAATATATACACTGACTGACACAAAAATACATTGAGATTAGAAATAAGTACACAATGACACACATGCACACACACAAATGGATACACGCAGGAATAAAAAAAAATACTAATTCACACAATATATGAACAGATAACCCCCTCAAATACACAAGCATGGATACACTGTCACAACCAACTATGATGATGGGATCTAGACTATCTTAGTACTCTTATTCCCAGTAGGTTTAGACCTAAGTTTGGGTGACTCTAGACCTATGGACAGTCCCCTCCCACCCTGCCCCTCTACCCACCCACCCTTGTTTACACTTGATATATTGAGGCATAATAATTACCTGCACATGTTCAATCAGTGACATCTGATTATCACTTCTAACCACCCCCTTCAAGAATACTTGCTTACACAGTGCCATTATGTTTCCTTACACCACCTTCCTTATTATAACCTCCTGCCTCTTTCTCAGACTGTCTTATACTGTCTCTACACATCATGTCTCCAATAACATAACAATCTCACCTTCCCTGCTCTCCTCTCCTCTTCTCTGCTCCCATGAGCTCCTCTCCTTCCTCCAGTCACTATCTCATCACTCCCCTAAAGCTGGAAAGCAGAAATGTAAGTCCTATTCCCATCTCCTTTTACTCTCTCTCCTTCTTCTGATGGCTTGTGGGGATATATCCCCTAACCCAGGCCCCTCACTCATTCCCACCTGCTGTCAGCCACGCAGAGTCCCCAGGGCAGCAAATGCCCAAAACACCCATAATCTAATACCCATCACTTGTCACAAAACATCTACTTTGCCCTTCTCCTGTGCCCTCTGGAATGCAAGGCCTATTTGCAATAAATTTACCTTCATTCATGATCTCTTCATTTCCAACTCCCTCAATTTACTGGCTATCACGGAAACCTGGCTCACTCCATCTGACTCTGCCTCCCCTGCCGCACTCTCTTATGGTGGTCTGCACTTCAGCCACACTCCTAGACCTGGGAACAAACAAGGTGGAGGTGTGGGCATATTACTATCCTCTCACTGCACTTTTCACTGCATACCCCCTGTTCCCTCCCTCCAATTCTCATCTTTTCAAGTCCACACTATCCTCATCGTCTCTCCCATCCCTCTGCGAGTAGCTCTGATCTATCGCCCACCTGGATCACCCTCTCAATTTCTGGACAACTTTGCCGCCTGGCTCCCTCACTTTCTATCCTCCAATATACCTTCACTCATTCTTGGCGATTTCAACATAGCCACTGACAACTGCAAAATTACTGCAAAATTACTTGCACTTACCTCTTCCCTTGGCCTCTCACAATGAACATATCCCGCAACTCACAGTGGTGGACACTCCATTGACCTTATTTTTACTAATCTCTGCACTATCTCCAACCTTGACATCTCCTCACTTCCCCTATCTGACCACCACCTGCTAACTTGCAACCTCACCTCATCTTCCGCTCACCACCCTTCTTAAAATCCTGCCATCAGAACACGCAGAAACCTGCAAGCACTCTACCCACAACAATTGTCAAATGTACTAAAACCCCTTCTCAGCCCCCTTACCACCCTTGCCTGCCCTGACATCGCCACTTCACAGTACAACACTACTCTAACACCCACCCTTGACTCTCTTGCCCCCATAATCACAAGCAAACGCCCTCGCTCTCATCCACAACCATGGCACACTGCACAAACACGCTATCTACAGAGATGCTCACGCACTGCAGAACGACTATGAAGGAAATCTCGCACCTCAGCAGACTTTCTCCACTACAAGTTTACCTTGCGCTCCTACTTGTCTGGCCTCAATCTTGCCAAACAACACTACTTCTCATCACTAATATCAAACCTGTCCTCCAACCCTAAACGTTTATTTGCTACATTTAACACCCTCCTCTGCCCACCCCCGCCTCCTGCCCCTTCCTGTCTAACTGCTGATGACTTTGCCAGCCACTTTAAAACTAAAATTGAAACTATCTGAAATGAGCTCTCCTCCCAGCTTGGCCCTATCCCACCACCCTTTCCACAAGCCGACAACACCCAACCCTTACCCTTACCCAATCCCTCCTCCACTATGGATTCCTTTGACCCTGTTACCGAGGATGAAGTATCTACTTTACTATCAACCTCTCACCTTACCACATGTCCACATGATCCTATTCCTTCACAGCTAATTCCTCCCCTATCCACCGCACTTATCCCAGCTCTCACACATCTATTCAACCTCTCCCTAAACACTGGCAGGTTTCCATCCTCCTTAAAACATGCTGTAATTACACCCATTCTCAAGAAGCCCTCATCTGACCCAGCTTCTGCCTCCAACTACCGCCCTATCTCATTACTTCCCGTGGCTTCTAAACTGCTTGAGCAGCTTATTTACAATTGCCTCACTCAATTTATTTCTTCCAATTCCCTTCTTGACCCCTCCCAATCTGGTTTCCATGCCCAACACTCAACAGAAACAGCCCTCACAAAAGTCACCAATGACTTACTAACTGCCAAATTAAAGGGTAACATCTCCATTCTAATTCTCCTGGACCTCTCTGCTGCCTTCGACACAGTTGACCACCCTCTTCTAATCCAAACTCTCCGTTCATTTGGCATCCAGGGCACAGCTCTTTTATGGTTCACATCCTATCTAAAAGATCGTACATTTAGCGTCTCCTTCTCTGGCGCCTCTTCTTCACCTCTCCCTCTGTCTGTTGGCGTTCCCCAAGGTTCTGTCCTAGGCCCCCTCCTCTTCTCCATCTACACCTCCTCCCTTGGCACCCTCATAAAATCCTTTGGATTTCAGTATCATCTCTATGCAGATGATACTCAAATCTACCTCTCTGCACCCGATCTATCCCCCTCTCTTTTAGCTCAAGTTTCAAACTGCCTCTCTAGCATATCCTCCTGGATGTCTTCCCGTCAATTCAACCTAAACATGTCTAAGACTGAACTCTACTACAGCTTCCACTCCTCAAATATCTCTCACTGTTGACAACACCATCATCACTCCCACCTCCCAGGCCCGTTGTCTTGGGGTTCTACTGGATCCCGCCCTCTCTTTTATTCCTCACATCCAATCGATAACTTTTTTTTTTTTTTTTTTTATTGTTTATTTTACAAATATACATATTATACAAAGGTACATATGGCATACATTAAGATTCAAATTGTTAGCTTAAAAACTTACACATAAATCATGCCCTATCTACTTATTAGGTGTAATAGGATGAGTCTTAGAGTGTTGTAGCTGGATTTGACAATATCCCAACTCTTTATTTAATTTAATTCTCAACTTCTTATTCCCCTAACCGCTACTTTGTGTAGAGGAGCCCAACAGATAATTCCCTTCTGCCCACATCTGACCTGCCAAACCATTATTAGATCAATATATCTACCTAGACCTTAATTGGCTTTGTGAAGTGGTAGATGTATGAGAAGGGACTTAGTCTTTATTTTAAGCTTTATTATATTTATTGCTAGAGTGTGAAATTAAATAGGTCTCTATGTTAGATTATATAACCTAGACTATAATTTAATGATTATCTGATAAATATTGAGTAGGGAATATTAACCCTAATGTACATTTGTTACCAGAAAATAATCTGATTGCACTCCTTTTCCCAATACCGATGCAGATGGAGCATTATATAAGGCAGCTATAGCTTTAGATGCGAAAGCGTCGAACCCATATCTGTGGAGGGTCTGCATCATAAAACCCCACCCTACCCTGTTGAATGCTTTTTCCGCATCCATTGACAGGAATAGGGTGGGAATACCTTTATTTCCCACAAAGGTTATTAAATGAATCAGTTTATGGGAATTATCAGAGCCCTGCCTCCCTGGGACAAAGCCTGTTTGATCAGCCGATATTAATGTTTTAGAGATTTCTGTAAGTCTTAAAGCTAAAACCTTGGCATGTATTTTAGTGTCTATATTCATGACCGAAATTGGTCTGAAATCTTTACAAGTATATGCATCTTTATTTTGTTTTGGTATAGTTATTATATTGGCTCTAAGCATCTCTGGTGGAAACGTTCCTGTGGTTTTAATTTCATTAAATGAGGATACTATAGTTGGCATTAGCACTTCCCCAAAAGTTTTGTAGTAAACTGTAGAAAAACCATCTGGGCCTGGTGCCGTGTGATTTTTTAAATTTTTAATGACACGGCTAATTTCTAGTTCCGTTATCGGGCTGTATAATGCTTCCTTTTCCTCCCTTGAGATTACTGGGAAATCAATCTGATCTATGAAGAGTGTTATATCATTTCTATTTGGTGTTATAAAATTTTCGTCTGAGCTTAAATTATACAGGGATTGATAGAATTTAGCAAATTGATCCACAATTTCTTTAGGCTTAAACATTTTTATTCCTTGTTTGTCCAGGTAGTGGGTATTATTTTTTTTGATAATTTTGCTTTTTAATTTTGCTCGCAAGGTCTTTCCCTATTCTATTATCGAGATGAAATGATTTTTGTTGTAAACACCACAAACTCTTATCTGAGCGTTTTTGATTTATTTTATTAATTTCATTTCGATCGCTTTTATCTCTCGGGTGAGGATGTCATTTACTTTTGTTTTGTTTTCTTGTTCCAATTGATAAAGTTTTACATGTAGGATTCGTAGGGACAAGCCTCTCTGTTTAACCCAAATGCTTTTTATCTTAATTGAAATACCTCTTATATATGCTTTTAATGTGTTCCAAATTGTTATATTTGATGGAACTGACCCAGGTTAGTTTCCAAAAAATTTGTAATTTCTGTTTTAATAACGTTTAGTCTTTCCTTATCTTCAAAAATTCTATTGCCCAATCTCCAGGCCCTCCTAGAATTAGCTGCTTTCTTTGTCTGTAATTGGAGTGTAATTGGAGAGTGGTCCGAAATGGTTATTAATCCAATTTTAACTGATTGAATTGTATTTAACAAGGACTCATTCACTATAATGTTGTCAATTCGTGAATACATCTTATGAGATACAGAATAATATGTGTAATCTCTCTCAGTTGTATTTATGAGGCGCCACGTGTCATACAAATGGTTTCTCACAAGTCATTTGGAGAAATCCTGAGATAATTTCTCTATTTGTTTATAGTTTTTAGGAGTCTTTGTATAACTTCTGTCCATCTTAGGGTCCGGAGTCATATTAAAGTCTCCACCCAAAATTCGCCCTCCTATGGCAACCTTGTCCAGTTTCTTTAATACTCCCTTCAAAAATATATTTTGTTTATTATTTGGGGCATATACATTTACTACTGACATTTGTTCGCCATTTATCTCCCCTACCCAAAATAATATAACGACCATTTACATCTAAAACCACTAGTTCTTCTTTTAATTTTAAATTTTTGTTAAACATCATTAAAACCCCTCCTGAGTTTTTTTTTTTGGCACGCATTATAAACTTGTGGGAATTTATGTTTAGCCATGTGAAATGTCTTTCCCTTATCCCAATGGGATTCCTGAATTAATACAATGTCTGGGTTAGATTTAATCAGCATTCTAGCAATAGAGGCTCTCTTTGATGGAGAATTTAGACCCCTTACATTGTAGCTCACTATCTTTAAACACGACATTTCTCTCCTTCATCTGGCTCTTCCCCCCCACCCATCCCCCCACCCCCCCTGGCTACATCCACTCTACCAGACTTACTACATTCTCTCTTTAAACCGATTTGATCCAGTCTACCCATTCAATCCTCAACCCTTCAGAGGGGGTTGCAATTCCAACCAACTCCTCTCGTAAACCAGTGGGCGTAAGCGATGAAAGAATATGTAAAGTCCTCCATGGAGGTTCTTCCCACGCCTATATGTCTTAATTTTTTCTTGTTTCCCCCTCTTTTGTTCCAACCCAACCCTCTTCCCTCCCCAATTATGCTTCTTTATTTTACTCTATACGAGCTTTAGCCCAGAATAATCTCACCTTGCCTTGCCGTTTCTATTGGCTATTAGTATTTCGAAATTCTTCTAATGTAACCATACTCTTCCCCCCAGTATCATGATCTTACGAACTTACAAAGCTCAAGCCTGTGAACTCCCATAGTATTACATGTGAAGGGAAGCACTAGCCCCTTCTCTTTGTTCTAATCTATTTTAGTTCCCCTTTCGCTCTCTCTTTTCCTTTTTCTCCCCCTTTTCCTTTCTCTTTCCCTTGTTCCCCCGTTCCTCTTTCTCCTCTCTTCTTCCCTTTCCTTCTCTCTTCCTTCCCTTATTCCTTCCTTTATCTCCTTTTCCTTCCCTCTTTCCCCTTTTACTATCCCCTACTCCTTTCTCCCCTTTCTTCTTTCCCATTCACTTACTTTTACTCTTCCTTTCCTCTCTCCCTCCCCTCTCTTCTCTCCTCCCTTACTTCCCTTTTTCCCCCTTCTCTCCTTTCCTTCTAATTTCCCCTACATTATATACTTCTATCTTTAATCTCTTTTATATTATTTGTGGATCCTTTTGAAGTTTTAAATATATCAAACAAAAAATATATTAAATCCTTTTTGGTGTGCATATAAATGAATTCCTTTAAGTCAACTTGTTAATAAACCTATAAATCATAAATGTGCAAATTACCATGAAGTTAAATGTGTAAATATTCCAATTCTTCCCTTATTCTAGCATTATCGCTCATATTAATTCATGCGTTGCCTAGAATGATTCTACATAACCCCTTTGTGCTTTTAATACAATCGTTTGCTACTCTACATCTAATTAATTTTATGCGTCCTAAATAAATTTTAATAAAAAATCGATAAATTCCATAACAATCATTACAATGTGAGTGTTTACTTCAATCCTGCACCTTGAATTATTTGCCACTTTGCAAATTCTTCAAAAAAAAAAAAAAAAGTGCCTTACTAACTCATAAACATGTTGCATCAATTAACCCCCGTTATTACATAATGAACTTAAAATGCATTCATAACAAATGTGCTGTGCAATTTCCTAAAAGGAGAGGCACTATACAATCCCAATCACCTTGAAATATATCAATCTATCAATCTATGTGCCCTATTCTATTGCCCAATTCATACATTTATACACAAGTAAAATCACTCTTAATATTGCTACATATTCGGCAAATATTACTTATTGGCACTAATGGATTCTTAAGTCAATAGAATACATATAAACATTCATAAAAAAAACACGCAAAGCCAAATGTATGAATTCAAGACATTTGCACGTAGCCAATAGAATAAGGCCCTATGAGTTTAAAGATATAGTGCCCGATAGGGCAAAAAAAAAAAAAGGGGGGGGGGGTATGAGGGGGAGGGAGATCCATTCCAAATTATGGAAATCGGGCGACTACAGAGAGAGAAATAAAATTTACATCTAGAGTCCCCAGTTACTAATAAGGTCTTCTCCCTCTTTGAGTGTAGTAATTTTATGCCATCTGGAGTCTCTTAATATTGAAAGACCTATGGGGAAAACCCATTTATATGGAATTTCTTTTGCCCTCATTTTATGCGTGATGGAAACAAATTGCTTTCTTTTATTTCTCGTAGAAGTAGAAATGTCCGAAAATATTTTAATGTTCGAGTAAGGAGGGTCAAAGGTTGTAATTCCATAGCTAGCTTTTATTATTTGAGTTTTCAATGGCAAATGGTGAATTTTTACCATTATGTCTCTGGGAGACTCTATATCAATATTTTTTGGCTTAGGGAGCCTATGAGCCGCATCAAACTTGAACTTTATATCCACAAAGTCCGGCACTAGATATGAAAAAAAAAATGTGAGGTATTCATCCAGTTCCTCTTTGGATATTTTTTCATCAATCCCTCGTATTTTCAAATTGTTAATTCTTAATCTGTCTTCAAATAAGTCCACTTTGTTTTCTAATGATTTTATTTTCCCATCCATTATTTTGATGGTTTCTTTGCAAAGGGTTTGTTCCTTTTTAATTGATTCACAGGTACATTCCAATACTGCGATTTTAACTGTGTTTTCTTGAATTGCCTTGCTATTTAACAGGATTTGGTTTTTAAATTCATCAAGAAATTTATTTTGGAACTTCTCTAAAATATTTTCCAATTTTCCAACAGTAAGAATTTCATCCTCCAAATTCTCTGTATTTATATCAGAAGAGGTATCTACAGTATTATCTACATATGCCTCTGTAGATTTATCCCCTATTGGGGAAGCCAAAAGAGACATCTCCGTAGATTTTTGCGCCATTTTAGGAGAGAAAAATAATTTGGGTTTAGGAGGTGATCTTATTTTATCTTTATTTATGTTTTTCGGAGGCATTGTGTAGGAATATATCAAGAATCAAGTTCCTGAGATGTTCCAAAAGGAAAAAGAAGAAGAAAGAAAAAAAAGGGGGATTTCCAGTTCCACTTGTGAATGAGTATAATCCTGATCAAGGTCTTTTAATTGAGAATATTTTATACTTTCCTATATGTAAGAGCCTATTTACCAATTGTGGGTAGAAAAGGGCTTTAAAGCTAAGTCACCCTTTTTCTTTTTCTTTTTTCCCTTTCTCTTAGTATTTGGCCCACCTTTAGTCACGATGTATAACCTGCTCTTATCCTTTTTTCCTTATAACCTTAATATTAATACACCCTGGGTAATATTGTTCAATACAATTTTCCCCATTCAATATACAGCCTCTAGATGAGGTCGACCAAGGAACATTTTAGGTTATAATATTGCACTCCCTTTTTAAGACAGAGACCCCAGTATTTCTTCTCCTTCTAGTGAAGTTTGTTAACCCCATAGAGTTATAGTCCAGCTCCTTTATATACTGGTATAGACCTCCTCATTTCTTAATGGCCGTGGCTTTATATCCTTTGTAGGACTTTGTATGTGTGTTTAGATATAAATACCGTTAGTCCATTCAGGTAGAAGTCAGTAATTATACTTAAAGGGTGCTCTATTAGCGCCTTACCGGACCTCAAGATGTTATCTGCATGTAGCTACACCGATGGTGGAAAGAGGCCTGGGCTGTCCAGTGCTCTGAGCAAAAAGGGCTCCCTTCTACAGGTCCAAGCGCCGGCGTTCTCCAATCTCCTTGCTGTGCTTAGTTTTACCCGCTTCCTGTATCCTCACCAGGTCTTGTTTTAACCTTTTCATGCGCTCTCACCGCTCACGGGACCCCAGAAGCAGGGGCAGACGCTGGACCCGAATGTAAGATGGCAAAGGTGTAGCCAGCCTCTATGCGCTGATATCCTGAGCGGTATCCATCCAGGTAGGGAGAGCTGGGGGATGAAGCAGAGTCTAGAGACGCCAGCAAATTGCTCTTACTTGCACAAAAACTGCTGTGCTCTTCATGCCGCTATCCCCATGCCTGCAGTATGATTCTGGCATAGGTGCATTGTGCATTGATAAGGGCTTAGGGAGTGGGCTAGGGGATACAGAAGTCCAGCGTGGGCTCCTCCATCGGACTACACGAGCAGCAGCTCACGTGTGCATATCCGGTAACGCCCCTTCCTCATCCAATCGATAACTAAATCTTGTCAGTTTCACCTAAAAAACATCTCCAAAATTCGTCATTATCTTACACAAGACACAGCTAAAATTCTAATACACTCTCTCATCATATCTTGACTCGACTACTGCAATTCCCTTCTTGCTGGCCTCCCCATCTCTCGTCTGTCTCCCCTCCAATCCATAATGAACGCCTCCGCTAGACTACCAAACGCTCAGTGTCTGCAGCTCCTCTCTGTCAATCACTCCACTGGCTTCCCATAGCTTCCCAAATCACATTTAAAATCATGACCCTAACACATAAAGCCCTCAACAACAGTGCACCCCCTTATATCTCTGCTCTTGTTTCAAAATACTCTCCCAACCGCCCCCTTCGTTCTGCTAACGACCTTCTTCTTTCCTCCTCTCTCATCACCTCCTCTCACTCCCGTCTTCAGGACTTTTCTCGTGCAGCCCCTACTATTTGGAACTCCTTGCCTCGCTCCATTAGATTACCTTCCTGCCTCAAAACCTTAAAAAAATTACTAAAAACACACCTATTAAAAAAATCATATTACCTTCAGCCTTTATAATTACAACTGCACACTCCACAGCTTAATAACACTCCCACCCACAATCTACAGTACAGCTCACAGACCCCTCCAATTGACTAAACAAATTGCATTCACGTTGCCATTTTGTATTTGTCACCCTCTTGTATCACACCTAAACTCTTAGATTGTAAGTTTGAGAGTTTTCAATTGTGTGTCCGTGTCTTGGAAACAAGCACTATGTACATTTGATTATATGCTCAAAAACGGGGCCCTCCATTATTTAAGGTGTTAAGTTTGTTTTTTGCCATGTACTAAACATAGTACAAGATACAAGATAATATTAATATTAATTTGTCGGTACAAAGGCATAAGTCCCAGCTTGCATTGGTAGTGTACCTGGGAGCACCTTGGTAGGGAGTCAAAACGAGCTCCTCTACCAACATATGCCTCTGGGTCAATAATACATGCTTAGTCAAAGTATGAAAATTAAGAACACTTTATTTTGGGAACACATAGTATTTAAACAACTCACAAAACCAGTACAGGGAGTGGCTACCCCCTTGTCCAACCCTCATCTTCCTCTTGGCCAATGGGGTAATCTCCAGAGTAACTTGATTACCTCTGGCCAATGGACTAGAGGTAATCTCTGGGAGCTTCCAGACCCCTCCCATGGGTCGCCCATTAGGTGTGGCTACCTAATTCACTTGGTCTCTGGTTCTTAAGGGAGAAGCACCTATTTGCTCCTGTACTATGACCCTGATATTGGGCTGAAGACCCCATGGGGTTTAGGTGCCTCAATGTCTGTACAGACCCCTTTGTTCTGGCCTTGCTATCACTTCAAGAGTTTACTTTAGGTGATAGCTGGACGGCAGATGGGTGATCTACTCAGGTTACTATCTGTATCAGACCCAATATGGATGACTGCACACAACATGGCTCCCACATTACAATACAATATATTTACAGATATTACCACTACAACATTTTATAACCCACATGTTATGCGTTGAGGCAGTACTTCCCACGTCAGTCCACTTAATGCGTTATGACGACTTTATTAGTGGTGACGTGGTAAACTGCCTCTTCTCTAAATGCATAACAATAACAGTGGGACTCTGCCCTGAATATATAACATTATAACAGTGGCTCTGGGAGCCCAAAACCTTCTGTTCAATAACATGTGGCAGATAACAGTTCCAAATCCAAGATGGCCCCTGGCTGATTCATGACAACACCTCCCCCAAGCGTGGCAGGGAACATCCCTGATTTTCCCAACTACGCTGATAGTCATGAATCTGCTGGTTTGGCCAGGCCCTCTGTATGCTATGCCAGTTCCAGTCCATTCACACACAGTCCCAAGGTGTAGCGTCAAAGCCTCCCCCAGTGCGTGGTCTTGCCCTGACTGTACAGAGGAAATTGCTCTTCCCATGCAACCCCCACCCAAATAGTCCAGGATCCCATATCTCTCTTCTTGGCAGCAGCATGGAAGTCACTGGGGACACAGTGGGTTGCACCCATACACCCTTCTAAGGCAAAGCAGTACTTTTGGGAGCCCCATAAAACAAACCATGTCCCATAGCAACCCCTTTCCCTCCAGCCAGTCCCTACAGCTGGGCTGGGGTCTCTAAAACAGTCTCTGAGCCTATGGGACCACAAGGGGACAGTCCACTACCCCCCCCCCCCCCCCCAGACATCATATTACTGTTGGGAGGCCAACAACACACCCACTGCAGAAAAGTACATACCGGGCTGTGCTGACCTCCAGCATCCATGATGATGCTCAGACCTGGATGCTCCTTTCCTGCTGCCTCCTGCACATCTGTAGGTTTGGACAGCTCCTCCTGGTTGTCCTCTATTGCCCTTGGTGGAGCAACTGTGCTCTGGCTCTTTGATGCAGGCTGGGGAATCTCGCAATTCCCACCCAGCCGGTTCTTTGGGGCCCTCAGCTGACCCTCTTCTTCTATGGCCTTTTGCTTGGTACCCTTATCCAAGTTCTCCAGGTTTACCTGGGCCTTTGGAGCGGTGTCTGTTCCAGTGGGCCTCTTGACATTGGTTATCCAGGGTATCTCCCCACTTGGTTCACCCTCTACTATGGTGCCACACTGCACCCATGGCTCCTTTGCCAAGGCAGGCAAGCTTGCTGCCCCTGTCTGGCTCTTGGTGCCCCTGGCACTCTTGGTGCCCCTGGCTCTCTTGGTGCCCCTGGCACTCTTGCTGTGTGAGGCCTGGTTCCCTGTAGCTAAGAACCAGTTCCTTTCCCTCCCCACAGTCCATTACATAGCACTCCTGGGCTCTGTGCTTAACTAGCACCTTTTGTAGCAACTCTCCTGGGGTGTCAGGGTACAGATTTTGGTTATCTGTTGTAGACTGGGGAATCTTATCCTTCCCACCCAACCTGACCTCTACGGCCTTCTCCCCAGAGTGCATTACATAGCCTTTCCCACAGTCTCTTGGGTGGCTATCCTGAGCCCCTGGCTCCATTAGCAGTTCTGGCCCATCCACTATGCCTAGAACTTTGGAGGGCAGACTTAATTCATCTGGCCCTATCTTGTGAGTAGTTAGCCCTTCCTCTGGTATTACGACTCTTGGAATATCAGGGTGCAGATATTTATTATCTGTCCCCACCCAGGGAACATTTCTCTGAGTCTCTGGCGTTTGTAGCTGGTGAGTAGGCCCTAATACACTCTCTATATTTTTTAAAGGAATGCATTCTCCATCACTATGTTCTCCCCAGACCCCTTGCACACAATCACTTCGGTACATACCATCTGTGTTGTAAAGATCTGGCGACCAGTCCTCTTGACTGGGTTGTTCCCCTCTTGATGGGCAAAATGTCTCCCCATAGATCTCGTCCTACAACTCAAAATACTCCTCCTCCAGCTGCAGTTCCTGCTCAATCAGGTGTACCATTAAATTAGCCTCCATGGACCATGGTTCCAGTCCCAGACCACAACAGCGTTACACAAACAAGTTGTTGTGCCTTTTAAATGTTCCTATGCCCCCTTCAGGATCACCATACACAATGTCTTGGAGGCCAGATTCTATCTCCAGGCGGAAATCAAACTCCTCTCCAAGGCCACCAACTATTCTGGCGTGAAAAACATGATATTGTTTCTCCAAGGCAACCTCTTTTCTTACTAGTACTTCCAGCCAGCGCATTTGCTCATCGACCTGCCACAGATTCAGAATCGCCATCCATTTCTCTAGACGCAGTGTCTCTCTGTAGCCAAGTCTTTGTTGAGCTGGAGTTCTCTCTCCATTGCGCTCCTTCCAGATCCACTGGCAATGCGTGTCTAGTAAGTTGGACACCTCTTGTGCGGTCATCTTACTGGGGTATAAGTGCCTGGCTGCTTCATACTGCCTTGTTGCCTCTGTTATGATGTCCGTCTGTTCCATTCCTGGTCCTTGTAGAGTCGTCCCACCACTGCCAGCCAATTGACACAACCTACTATGATGATGGGATCTAGAGTATCGTAGTACTCTTATTCCCAGTAGGTTTAGACCTAAGTTTGGGTGACTCTAGACCTATGGACAGTCTTTGTCGGTACAAAGGCATAAGTCCCAGCTTGCTTTGGTAGTGTACCTAGGAGCACCTTGGTAGGGAGTCAGAATGAGCTCCTCTACCAACATATGCCTCTGGGTCAATAATACATGCTTAGTCAAAGTATGAAAATTAAGAACACTTTATTTTGGGAACACATAGTATTTAAATAACTCACAAAACCCGTATAGAGAGTGGCTACCGACTTGTCCAACCCTCATCTTCCTCTTGGCCAATGGGGTAATCTCCAGAGTAACTTGATTACCTCTGGCCAATGGACTAGATGTAATCTCTGGGAACTTCCAGACCCCTCCCATTGGCTGCCCATTAGGTGTGGCTACCTAATTCACTTGGTCTCTGGTTCTCAAGGGAGAAACACCTATTTGCTCCTGTACTATGACCCTGATATTGGGCTGAAGACCCCATGGGGTTAAGGTGCCTCAATGTCTGTACAGACCCCTTTGTTCTGGCCTTGCTATCACTTCAAGTGTTTACTTTAGGTGATATCTGGAAGGCAGATGGGTGATCTACTCAGGTTACTATCTGTATCAGACCCAATATGGATGACTGCACACAACATGGCTCCCACATTACAATACAATATATTTACAGATATTACCACTACAACATTTTATAACCCACATGTTATGAGTTGAGGCAGTACTTCCCACATCAGTCCACTTAATGCGTTATGGCGACTTTATTAGTGGTGACGTGGTAAACTGCCTCTTCTCTGAATGCATAACAATAACAGTGGGACTCTGCCCTGAATATATAACATTATAACAGTGGCTCTGGGAGCCCAAAACCTTCTGTTCAATAACATGTGGCAGATAACAGTTCCAAATCCAAGATGGCCCCTGGCTGATTCATGACATACACACTTGAATAAAAACTCACTAATGTATTACTAAATAAACACCCCCCAACTACCCACCCACATAACCAAACACATTAACATACACATAAATATATACACTGACTGACACAAAACCCATTATGTATTGAGATACACAAACTAACACACATTTATACATGAATGAACACACAAGCATGAATTAATAGACACATACTTACACGCAAAGTCATGTTTAGATGTACACTGAGACACAAAAAGAAACTCTCTTACATACATTCTTAAATAAGCCTTGAAGTACTCACTGAAAACATGTAAACACATTCTATTTCAACACATTTTACTCTGACAGTAGCACTGTGCACTTTATCTATTTCATTCAAAAGCAATATATAAACACAATTGTACATATTCTCATATTCAGTAAACTATGAATGATGTGAACTAGTATTATTATTATTATTATTATTATTATTATTTATTATCCTTTATTTTTAATGTGCCAACATATTTTGTAACAACATACAGGGGACATGTACAAGGCAAAAACATTTTAACACATTGCAAAACAATGGAGTGCCCTGTCTTTGAGTTTAGAACTAAAAGTACATAGTGCTTGCTCCCAGAGCGTGCTTTAAGATTACAAACTCACAAATTTACAATCTAGATGTAAAAAGTTTTTTTTTTTTTTTTTTTAAACAGATCACATGCTGCATAATATAACAAAACAATATCTACATAGCTCCAAAGTCATAATGCTAATTATGGTAAGACAACATTTTCTATATAGACTATAAAATGTGTGTTATTTATTACCATTTTGAATTTTTTTATGGGATTCTACTACAAAACCATAAAATCTTTGACTGGAAGTAACTAAAATGGAATCTATGAGAGTAAACCAAGTACAGGGAAATCTCAAGAGGATCATTTTAAATTGAACATTCAAGTAAGAACATTACTTTCTATTATCTTTCAGTGATTAAGATAGCATAATCTTAAAGGAGCATTATATTTGTTCTTTGTTTATAAGTCAACAATCAAGGCAAAGCAACCCTCTAAATATTTTTTTGTATACAAAAAGCTTAGAATCCAAATGCATACATTATGATTATCATATAATCTAAGTGATAAATAATAATTATATATAAAAACCCCATCATAATATTATCATGTTCTCAAATATTAAAGAAATAACATATATTTGTGGTCAGGGATGGTCTCATATAGGCTCACTAATCTGCTCAGAGATCTTGCTTCTTTCTAATCTATAAAGAGGCCCCTTGGCTGGAGTTGTAGTCACCACAGGGAGTCTGACCCTTACTGTGTGACCTACGCTGAAGGTTAAATAAAAAGTCAATTCAGCAGTACAAGGCCATGACTTGTTCTGAAGTGTTCTCAGTCTGCTCTCAGGATAATGGTTAGACCAGCCAGTCCAAGGAATGGTGCCAGTTCCTGACACCTTCTCTCCCAGTTTTCAGGGATAGGGAAAGCCCACCACTCTCTGCAGGTAAAAATGTAATCAAATCAGTGCAAAACTTGAAGAAAATGTCCCATCACATAAAGTATTTTGAAGCTGGAGCACCAAAAGGGGACCATAAAAATAATCTGAACCAGTGGATTGGACAGCCTCCATTACAGAGTTAACTAAATTGTTAAAATGTTACAAATAGTAACTGATTCAACAGAAACAATGTACCTTGAAAATCTGTGATGTTGCCAGCATTGGAGGACTTGGGTGGACAATTATGTTCTACAGACCATTCCCCCAATGCGAGAAAGAGGCTTTGTAGAATAACGTTGGAATTCTAGAGCTCAGTGCTATATTTCCAAATTATATTTGAGGGCCTGGGGCTGGAGTAGGATAGATTTTCAAGGTACACTGTTTCTATTGGATCAGTTACTATCTGTAACATTTTAATCTAGTCAACACTGAGCACACCAACACATATGAATGACTCTAGAATTGGAGGAACATGTTCATTGAATAAGATAGGGATTAGTGAGTATCAGACATAGAGTGTGTGTGTGTCTGTGTGTGCGTGGAGGGGATAGACTGGCAACTGTATACAGTCAGGTCCATAAATATTGGGACATCGACACAATTCTAAACTTTTTTGCTCTATACACCACCACAATGGATTTGAAATGAAACTAACAAGATGTGCTTTAACTGCAGACTTTCAGCTTTAATCTAAGGGTATTTACATCCAAATCAGGTGAAAGGTGTAGGAATTACAACAGTTTGTATATGTGTAATACTCAAAAAAATGATCTTTGTTTATTTTTTAGGCCTAGGTGTTATTACTTAAGTGCGTACCAAAATATTGTGCGGTGGATTCTATTTAGGAATCCTTGAACAACCAACCAAGGTTGTACCGAAACACCTTTTATGCAGCCTTTATTTTAATTATTATTGCCACATACTAATTTTAAAAAATTCAATCTTTATTTGTACATTTAAAATGTTGTTAAAAATGCAACGATTAAAAAAATCATGTTAAACCCAAGGTGTTTAATCCTTTGGGTTTTTTGACGTCCAGCAAATTATTAGAGGTTTATTAAAGTTTTATTTTTGTTATTATTATGTTCTTTGCTTTGATCACAGCTTTTTTATTTAATTACTTTATTATGCTCAAGTCAATAAAAGATTTGGTTTTTAAATTCAATTGTATTTGTGTAATTTGGTTATGTTTCCTTAGTCAAATCCTTATCAGGTACCCTGGATTTTAATTTACATAAGATTACATTATTTACATAAGATTAAGATAAGGTTTTATAATCCTTTTGTCTGTTGTATAGTTTTGTTTATTCATACAGCACTTCCCTGGAGTATATGTTTTAAGAGCCTTTGCATTTATTTTGTGTTAATCTTTTATCCTGTTGATTTATGTTAATTCAGAATTCTATTACTTAAAGTGCATTATAATTCAAGTTGTGTTATTCAAAAATTCTTATCTTAAAGTGCTTGTGCTATTTGACTTAGTGCTTATTTCCTTTTATATTACCCTTTTACCTCGTGACTGTTAGTCTATCACAGTCACTACTTTACCTTATTCATTTATAGTGCTAATGCTGTGCTATTTTTTAAAAATGTATACACTCCTGATTATGCTGTTTCTTAAACTATATATTACCTTAATGCTTCTGTCTATTGTTTTTTAGAAAGAGGTTATGTCCTCCTTTTTCTTCAGTTTTTTTGCTTTAATTATGCTTTTACTCCTTTTTCCTTTTTCTTTCTTTTCTATTTCCTTATTCTTGTATATTACTTTATTGTAACTATATTGAGACTTTGTGGTGAAGGAATTGGCTTTCTATCTTTCTTTTAAGTTAGTAGTGGACCTGGAGCTTTAGAGCTGTATCTATCATGCTCCACGCTATATTGGCGTGGTCTGCGCTGTGATCGCGCTTACTGATGACGTCACAATCTCCCGACGCGCGTTTCGTGAGGCTCTATCAGTCTCTCACTCATCAGGGGCACAGTGCTGCCTCCTCTGTGGAGCTATTTATAGTTTCTATGGCAATTAGTTAACTCTTTGTGTTCCGTAGTTTCTATGGCAGTTAGTTAACTCTTTGTGTTCCTGAATGTTTTTGTGCATGCTTTATTTTCATATGTTGCTTTTGACTTTCTTTTTTACTATATTATCTTTATATTATTTAAATAAGTATAATGATTTTAAATAAGGAAATTACTTTCAAAGTAATACTTTTAACTTGCTAGCATTAGTATGCCTTTGTATTATTTTAACTTTGCTAAACATATTATTTGATTTTAAATTATAATTATTTTGCATACCATGTTAATTTATTTTTTATCTAATCCGGATACTTATTTTTGTTTTTTATTTTGCTATATATATGTGTATATGTTATTTATTTACTTATTTATTTATATGTATTTATTTTATTTATGTTTTATATTTATTATTATTATATTAATGACTTTTTTAGATAAAGATGGTATTCTAATTACTTCTTTTAAGTTTTATTATCTTTGATCAAAAGTTGTTTAAAAAAAAAAAAAAAAAAAAATTGGGTATTTTGTTTTATTTAGTAATTCTTTCAAATGAATACTATATATATAGATTCTTCTGTTAAACTTTTGTATCCTATTCATATATTAGATCTAGGTATTTTTCATAAGAGGTTTTTTTCAAATGAATGCTGTATATGTAAATTCTTCATTTAAACCCTGTGGTTTTTTAGTATCCAATTGAAATATCCATTTTGCCTCTTGACACAGTAGGTGTTTATCCCAATCTCCTCTTCTTGCTGTTTTTGGTATGTGATCTATACCTATGAATTTCAAGCAGTATGGATTATTGTTGTGATGATGACGTACATGTTTTGCTATTGAGGTATCTTTTAAATTTAAAACATCATTGACATGTTCTAATACACGGCGTCTTAACTGTCTTTTGGTTTTGCCTGTGTATTTTTTATTACATGAGCAAATTATTTGGTAGATAACGCCTTCAGTTAGACAATTTATATTGTGTCTTATCTTATAATTCTTTAATCCTGTTGCATCTTGAAATTCTGTGGTTTTTAATAAAAATGGACACGCTTTACATTTGCCGCATGCTTTACATCCTTTTTGGCCTTCTATTAGCCAGTTCCTCCTATTTTTCTTTTCTTCATAGTGGCTATGTACCAGGAGATCTTTTAGGTTTTTTGCTCTTCTGTATGTAATTGTACTTTGTTCTGTAAGTACTTCATCCAGATCTCTGTCTAATTTCAAGATGTTCCAGTGTTTTTGCAATATAGATCTTATTTGTTGGGATTGACTTGAGAAGTTTGTGATGAATCGTATAGGTTGTTGTTTTTTGTCTCTTTTATTTTCAACCAATAGTTGATTTCTATCCTGTGTTAAGGCCCTATGGTATGCTTTCTTCAACACTTTTTTTGTGTATCCTCTTTGAATGAATCTTTCCTGTAGTTCTTTAGCTTGTATTTTGAATTCTTGTTGACTGCTACAGTTTCTTTGTATACGTAGATACTGGCCTGTTGGTATGGCTTTCTTTGTTGAAATTGGATGGTGACTCTTCCAGTGTAACAACGAGTTTGTTGCTGTTGTTTTTCTATAAGTTCTTGTAGCTAGTTCTTTTTTGGAATTTACATAGATGCTTAAATCAAGGAATGTCACTATTTCTTTATTGAACTCATATGTTAATTTTAAATTTTGTTTATTATTATTCAATTTTTTTATGAACTCTTTGAGTTCTTCTTCAGAGCCTGACCATATGACCAATATATCGTCAATGAATCTTATCCATAGTTCTATTTTTTGTGTATAAGATTCATTGTTTTCTGAGAATACTATATTATTTTCCCAGTGGCCTAAATACAAATTTGCGTAGTTAGGGGCACACGGCGTCCCCATTGCCGTGCCCCTAATCTGTTTATACCATTGTTTGTTGAAGATAAAATAATTGTTATCCAAAACAAATTCCAATAGTTTTATGGTAAATATATTTTGATTTTCATAATCCACTCCTTTAGAATCTAGGTATGCTTTCACCGCTTGTAATCCATGTTCATGTTTAATGCTTGTGTAGAGTGATTCTACATCCATTGTTACCAGTAGGGAATTGTTTTGTATTGTTATTCCATCTATTCTCCTCAATGTGTCTTTTGTGTCTTTGACAAATGATGGCAGAGTTGTTACATATTGCTTTAGAATTTCATCTATATATACACTTGGATTTTGGGTTATGCTGTTTATCCCTGACACAATGGGTCTTCCGGGGGGATTTGCTAGGCTTTTATGTATTTTTGGTATAGAATAGAATGTGGGTATAGTTGGTCTTCTGTTTATAAGGAATTTCTTTTCTATTGTTGTTATTAATTCCATTTCTTTTGCTTCTTCCACTATTCTTTCTAACCTTTTTATACATTCATCTGTTGGATCCTCCTTAAGTTTCAAATAGCATTCTTTATCATCTAGTAATTTTTGAGTTGTTGCTATATAGTCTGTGGTATTTAATACCACTATATTGCCTCCTTTATCTGAAGGCTTTATAATGATATTTTCATTTTTCTGTAATTCTTTTAATGCTTGTTGTTCTTTTCTACTCAAATTATTACTTGATGTATATTTAGGAGTATTTTTATCCAATTCTTTAAGTTCTTTTGTTACTAGTTCTACAAAGATTTCTAGTGGTGGACTGAGTGAGAAGTTTGGTGTAAACTTACTAGGTATATACACTCTCCCTTTTTTCTCTTCGTTTTCTCTTTGTTGTTTTTCAAAGTCTTTTAGGCATTCTTGTTCTCTGTTTGTTAAACCTATTTGACTTAGGTATTTCTGTCTTGTTGAATTGTGATATTTGTGAATTGCCAACTTTCGGGCAAATAAGTTAAGATCTTTTACTTGTTCAAACAGTTGAAATCTCGCTGTTGGTGAGAATGTTAGGCCTAGACTTAATACTCTTGTTTGTTCTTTATTTAAGGGAGATTTGGATAAATTATATACTTGTAAGTTATCATATTGGTTAGTCTTTATTGTGGTTGTTGAGGATTCCAAACTCTCTTGTCTTTTGGTTCTCTGAGTGGCATTTGATTGTTCTTTCTTTTGGTTCCTATGGATAAAAAACTTCTCTCATTTCTATTGGCATTAGTTCTTTTTTTAGAGGAGGTATCACTTATTTCATTGTCAGAAGGTTCTGTGTCAGTTGCACTACTCTGACGTGAGTATCTTTGTTGTGAATAAATCTTTTTTTGCACTGTTTGGTAAGCTTTACCATTTTCAAAGTCTTTTGTGTCTCTTATAAAGTTTTTCCTTTTTCTCTCTTTTAACTCATCCTTGAATGCATTGATTTCTCTTGTGAGCTTTTCTTGTAACTCTATAAATTCTTTTTGTGTCTCATATTTTCTACATTGTTCTTTTAATTTTAGAATGTTGTTATTAGTTTCTTCCAACAGTACTTTTTCTTTGGTTATAATCAGCCTCATTAGCTCTAGAGAGCATGTTGTCATTATTTTTTCCCATTGTTGTGTGAATTCACTATCTTGTATATAATTAGGTGGGTTTAGCCTTACTCTCAATCCTCTTGGTACTATTGCATTTTTTATGTAGTTACTTAAACTTGTAATTTCCCACCACTTTTGTAACTGTATTTTTTGTTTATGTAATAATTGGCTTTGTATTTCTTTAAATGTTAAATCTTTTATTCTATATTCTCGTGTTAAGTTCATTTGAAATACCTCTTCTGCCTCTGCAGTTAGTAGGCCAAAGTCAAACATTCCTTCTGAATTCATTTTATATCTTATAGATCAATAATGGGATTTTCTCCCTGCAGTTACTTATAATACTCAAAAAAATGATCTTTGTTTATTTTTTAGGCCTAGGTGTTATTACTTAAGTGCGTACCAAAATATTGTCCGTTGGATTCTATTTAGGAATCCTTGAACAACCAACCAAGGTTGTACCGAAACACCTTTTATGCAGCCTTTATTTTAATTATTATTGCCACATACTAATTTTAAAAAATTCAATCTTTATTTGTACATTTAAAATGTTGTTAAAAATGCAACGATTAAAAAAATCATGTTAAACCCAAGGTGTTTAATCCTTTGGGTTTTTTGACGTCCAGCAAATTATTAGAGGTTTATTAAAGTTTTATTTTTGTTATTATTATGTTCTTTGCTTTGATCACAGCTTTTTTATTTAATTACTTTATTATGCTCAAGTCAATAAAAGATTTGGTTTTTAAATTCAATTGTATTTGTGTAATTTGGTTATTTTTCCTTAGTCAAATCCTTATCAGGTACCCTGGATTTTAATTTACATAAGATTACATTATTTACATAAGATTAAGATAAGGTTTTATAATCCTTTTGTCTGTTGTATAGTTTTGTTTATTCATACAGCACTTCCCTGGAGTATATGTTTTAAGAGCCTTTGCATTTCTTTTGTGTTAATCTTTTATCCTGTTGATTTATGTTAATTCAGAATTCTATTACTTAAAGTGCATTATAATTCAAGTTGTGTTATTCAAAAATTCTTATCTTAAAGTGCTTGTGCTATTTGACTTAGTGCTTATTTCCTCTTATATTACCCTTTTACCTCGTGACTGTTAGTCTATCACAGTCACTACTTTACCTTATTCATTTATAGTGCTAATGCTGTGCTATTTTTTAAAAATGTATACACTCCTGATTATGCTGTTTCTTAAACTATATATTACCTTAATGCTTCTGTCTATTGTTTTTTAGAAGGAGGTTATGTCCTCCTTTTTCTTCAGTTTTTTTGCTTTAATTATGCTTTTACTCCTTTTTCCTTTTTCTTTCTTTTCTATTTCCTTATTCTTGTATATTACTCTATTGTAACTATATTGAGACTTTGTGGTGAAGGAATTGGCTTTCTATCTTTCTTTTAAGTTAGTAGTGGACCTGGAGCTTTAGAGCTGTATCTATCATGCTCCACGCTATATTGGCGTGGTCTGCGCTGTGATCGCGCTTACTGATGACGTCACAATCTCCCGACGCGCGTTTCGTGAGGCTCTATCAGTCTCTCACTCATCAGGGGCACAGTGCTGCCTCCTCTGTGGAGCTATTTATAGTTCCTATGGCAATTAGTTAACTCTTTGTGTTCCGTAGTTTCTATGGCAGTTAGTTAACTCTTTGTGTTCCTGAATGTTTTTGTGCATGCTTTATTTTCATATGTTGCTTTTGACTTTCTTTTTTACTATATTATCTTTATATTATTTAAATAAGTATAATGATTTTAAATAAGGAAATCCCATTATTGATCTATAAGATATAAAATGAATTCAGAAGGAATGTTTGACTTTGGCCTACTAACTGCAGAGGCAGAAGAGGTATTTCAAATGAACTTAACACGAGAATATAGAATAAAAGATTTAACATTTAAAGAAATACAAAGCCAATTATTACATAAACAAAAAATACAGTTACAAAAGTGGTGGGAAATTACAAGTTTAAGTAACTACATAAAAAATGCAATAGTACCAAGAGGATTGAGAGTAAGGCTAAACCCACCTAATTATATACAAGATAGTGAATTCACACAACAATGGGAAAAAATAATGACAACATGCTCTCTAGAGCTAATGAGGCTGATTATAACCAAAGAAAAAGTACTGTTGGAAGAAACTAATAACAACATTCTAAAATTAAAAGAACAATGTAGAAAATATGAGACACAAAAAGAATTTATAGAGTTACAAGAAAAGCTCACAAGAGAAATCAATGCATTCAAGGATGAGTTAAAAGAGAGAAAAGGGAAAAACTTTATAAGAGACACAAAAGACTTTGAAAATGGTAAAGCTTACCAAACAGTGCAAAAAAAGATTTATTCACAACAAAGATACTCACGTCAGAGTAGTGCAACTGACACAGAACCTTCTGACAATGAAATAAGTGATACCTCCTCTAAAAAAAGAACTAATGCCAATAGAAATGAGAGAAGTTTTTTATCCATAGGAACCAAAAGAAAGAACAATCAAATGCCACTCAGAGAACCAAAAGACAAGAGAGTTTGGAATCCTCAACAACCACAATAAAGACTAACCAATATGATAACTTACAAGTATATAATTTATCCAAATCTCCCTTAAATAAAGAACAAACAAGAGTATTAAGTCTAGGCCTAACATTCTCACCAACAGCGAGATTTCAACTGTTTGAACAAGTAAAAGATCTTAACTTATTTGCCCGAAAGTTGGCAATTCACAAATATCACAATTCAACAAGACAGAAATACCTAAGTCAAATAGGTTTAACAAACAGAGAACAAGAATGCCTAAAAGACTTTGAAAAACAACAAAGAGAAAACGAAGAGAAAAAAGGGAGAGTGTATATACCTAGTAAGTTTACACCAAACTTCTCACTCAGTCCACCACTAGAAATCTTTGTAGAACTAGTAACAAAAGAACTTAAAGAATTGGATAAAAATACTCCTAAATATACATCAAGTAATAATTTGAGTAGAAAAGAACAACAAGCATTAAAAGAATTACAGAAAAATGAAAATATCATTATAAAGCCTTCAGATAAAGGAGGCAATATAGTGGTATTAAATACCACAGACTATATAGCAACAACTCAAAAATTACTAGATGATAAAGAATGCTATTTGAAACTTAAGGAGGATCCAACAGATGAATGTATAAAAAGGTTAGAAAGAATAGTGGAAGAAGCAAAAGAAATGGAATTAATAACAACAATAGAAAAGAAATTCCTTATAAACAGAAGACCAACTATACCCACATTCTATTCTATACCAAAAATACATAAAAGCCTAACAAATCCCCCCGGAAGACCCATTGTGTCAGGGATAAACAGCATAACCCAAAATCCAAGTGTATATATAGATGAAATTCTAAAGCAATATGTAACAACTCTGCCATCATTTGTCAAAGACACAAAAGACACATTGAGGAGAATAGATGGAATAACAATACAAAACAATTCCCTACTGGTAACAATGGATGTAGAATCACTCTACACAAGCATTAAACATGAACATGGATTACAAGCGGTGAAAGCATACCTAGATTCTAAAGGAGTGGATTATGAAAATCAAAATATATTTACCATAAAACTATTGGAATTTGTTTTGGATAACAATTATTTTATCTTCAACAAACAATGGTATAAACAGATTAGGGGCGCGGCAATGGGGACGCTGTGTGCCCCTAACTACGCAAATTTGTATTTAGGCCACTGGGAAAATAATATAGTATTCTCAGAAAACAATGAATCTTATACACAAAAAATAGAACTATGGATAAGATTCATTGACGATATATTGGTCATATGGTCAGGCTCTGAAGAAGAACTCAAAGAGTTCATAAAAAAATTGAATAATAATAAACAAAATTTAAAATTAACATATGAGTTCAATAAAGAAATAGTGACATTCCTTGATTTAAGCATCTATGTAAATTCCAAAAAAGAACTAGCTACAAGAACTTATAGAAAAACAACAGCAACAAACTCGTTGTTACACTGGAAGAGTCACCATCCAATTTCAACAAAGAAAGCCATACCAACAGGCCAGTATCTACGTATAAAAAGAAACTGTAGCAGTCAACAAGAATTCAAAATACAAGCTAAAGAACTACAGGAAAGATTCATTCAAAGAGGATACACAAAAAAAGTGTTGAAGAAAGCATACCATAGGGCCTTAACACAGGATAGAAATCAACTATTGGTTGAAAATAAAAGAGACAAAAAACAACAACCTATACGATTCATCACAAACTTCTCAAGTCAATCCCAACAAATAAGATCTATATTGCAAAAACACTGGAACATCTTGAAATTAGACAGAGATCTGGATGAAGTACTTACAGAACAAAGTACAATTACATACAGAAGAGCAAAAAATCTAAAAGATCTCCTGGTACATAGCCACTATGAAGAAAAGAAAAATAGGAGGAACTGGCTAATAGAAGGCCAAAAAGGATGTAAAGCATGCGGCAAATGTAAAGCGTGTCCATTTTTATTAAAAACCACAGAATTTCAAGATGCAACAGGATTAAAGAATTATAAGATAAGACACAATATAAATTGTCTAACTGAAGGCGTTATCTACCAAATAATTTGCTCATGTAATAAAAAATACACAGGCAAAACCAAAAGACAGTTAAGACGCTGTGTATTAGAACATGTCAATGATGTTTTAAATTTAAAAGATACCTCAATAGCAAAACATGTACGTCATCATCACAACAATAATCCATACTGCTTGAAATTCATAGGTATAGATCACATACCAAAAACAGCAAGAAGAGGAGATTGGGATAAACACCTACTGTGTCAAGAGGCAAAATGGATATTTCAATTGGATACTAAAAAACCACAGGGTTTAAATGAAGAATTTACATATACAGCATTCATTTGAAAAAAACCTCTTATGAAAAATACCTAGATCTAATATATGAATAGGATACAAAAGTTTAACAGAAGAATCTATATATATAGTATTCATTTGAAAGAATTACTAAATAAAACAAAATACCCAATTTTTTTTTTTTTTAAAACAACTTTTGATCAAAGATAATAAAACTTAAAAGAAGTAATTAGAATACCATCTTTATCTAAAAAAGTCATTAATATAATAATAATAAATATAAAACATAAATAAAATAAATACATATAAATAAATAAGTAAATAAACAACATATACACATATATATAGCAAAATAAAAAACAAAAATAAGTATCCGGATTAGATAAAAAATAAATTAACATGGTATGCAAAATAATTATAATTTAAAATCAAATAATATGTTTAGCAAAGTTAAAATAATACAAAGGCATACTAATGCTAGCAAGTTAAAAGTATTACTTTGAAAGTAATTTCCTTATTTAAAATCATTATACTTATTTAAATAATATAAAGATAATATAGTAAAAAAGAAAGTCAAAAGCAACATATGAAAATAAAGCATGCACAAAAACATTCAGGAACACAAAGAGTTAACTAACTGCCATAGAAACTACGGAACACAAAGAGTTAACTAATTGCCATAGAAACTATAAATAGCTCCACAGAGGAGGCAGCACTGTGCCCCTGATGAGTGAGAGACTGATAGAGCCTCACGAAACGCGCGTCGGGAGATTGTGACGTCATCAGTAAGCGCGATCACAGCGCAGACCACGCCAATATAGCGTGGAGCATGATAGATACAGCTCTAAAGCTCCAGGTCCACTACTAACTTAAAAGAAAGATAGAAAGCCAATTCCTTCACCACAAAGTCTCAATATAGTTACAATAGAGTAATATACAAGAATAAGGAAATAGAAAAGAAAGAAAAAGGAAAAAGGAGTAAAAGCATAATTAAAGCAAAAAAACTGAAGAAAAAGGAGGACATAACCTCCTTCTAAAAAACAATAGACAGAAGCATTAAGGTAATATATAGTTTAAGAAACAGCATAATCGGGAGTGTATACATTTTTAAAAAATAGCACAGCATTAGCACTATAAATGAATAAGGTAAAGTAGTGACTGTGATAGACTAACAGTCACGAGGTAAAAGGGTAATATAAGAGGAAATAAGCACTAAGTCAAATAGCACAAGCACTTTAAGATAAGAATTTTTGAATAACACAACTTGAATTATAATGCACTTTAAGTAATAGAATTCTGAATTAACATAAATCAACAGGATAAAAGATTAACACAAAAGAAATGCAAAGGCTCTTAAAACATATACTCCAGGGAAGTGCTGTATGAATAAACAAAACTATACAACAGACAAAAGGATTATAAACCCTTATCTTAATCTTATGTAAATAATGTAATCTTATGTAAATTAAAATCCAGGGTACCTGATAAGGATTTGACTAAGGAAACATAACCAAATTACACAAATACAATTGAATTTAAAAACCAAGGGCCCTATTAAATTCGAGCTGCGGATGAATTCGTATCTCGCAAAGGCCCATCGTAACTCGATTTACGATATCCGAGTCGACTTGCGATTGACTTGCGATTGACTTGCTTAATTTCGGACTACTTTGCCGAGATTTGCCTCCGATAAGCGCTACGTAGTAAGTAGCGGACAAGAATTCCTTGCGTAGACGCTCGTATCTCGCAAATTCGCTAAGTGCACAAAAAACCCACGTAAAATGGTTTACGCATTACGTACAGACAACTTAAAAATCTAAAAGTGAGTTTAACAGAGGAAAAGCATGGAAGGCCATTACAATTGATTTAACCATCCCCTCCCCCCACCAAAGCCAAGGCATTATACAACCAATTAGTTGTTACATTTTGAATGAAAAGCCATGCTGCAGCTTACATAAACCAAAATTAAAGACACACTACCTGATTACATAAAAACACTAATACATCAAGAAAATGCAATATTAACCCTGTTATTTTGTATACATGTTGCTCATCACATCTACATTTGGGAACACAAATATGGGGCACATGGAGAATGTGAATATGTCCTGTTCAGTCTTTCGGTCGGGTCCCACTCTGACCCTCTGGCACTGCTTTCTTACAAGGTTCCTATGCCGGTGAGACCGGAGTGGGTTGTCAGTTCCTTCCCCAGTGGTTTGGGATTTGGCCCTGCATTCAGCTTTCCCTCTCACCCCCACAATGACCCTTAATGGGATAGCTCACAGCTTCATTGAAATACACAATACCTCTTGTTTGGTCTTTCGGTCGGGTCCCACTCTGACCCTCTGGCACTGCTTTCTTACAAGGTTCCTATGCCGGTGAGACCGGAGTGGGTTGTCAGTTCCTTCCCCAGTGGTTTGGGATTTGGCCCTGCATTCAGCTTTCCCTCTCACCCCCACAATGACCCTTAATAAGATAGCTCACAGCTTCATTGAAATACACAATACCTCTTGTTTGGTCTTTCGGTCGGGTCCCACTCTGACCCTCTGGCACTGCTTTCTTACAAGGTTCCTATGCCGGTGAGACCGGAGTGGGTTGTCAGTTCCTTCCCCAGTGGTTTGGGATTTGGCCCTGCATTCAGCTTTCCCTCTCACCCCCACAATGACCCTTAATAAGATAGCTCACAGCTTCATTGAAATACACAATACCTCTTGTTTGGTCTTTTGGTCGGGTCCCACTCTGACCCTCTGGCACTGCTTTCTTACAAGGTTCCTATGCCGGTGAGACCGGAGTGGGTTGTCAGTTCCTTCCCCAGTGGTTTGGGATTTGGCCCTGCATTCAGCTTTCCCTCTCACCCCCACAATGACCCTTAATAAGATAGCTCACAGCTTCATTGAAATACACAATACCTCTTGTTTGGTCTTTCGGTCGGGTCCCACTCTGACCCTCTGGCACTGCTTTCTTACAAGGTTCCTATGCCGGTGAGACCGGAGTGGGTTGTCAGTTCCTTCCCCAGTGGTTTGGGATTTGGCCCTGCATTCAGCTTTCCCTCTCACCCCCACAATGACCCTTAATAAGATAGCTCACAGCTTCATTGAAATACACAATACCTCTTGTTTGGTCTTTCGGTCGGGTCCCACTCTGACCCTCTGGCACTGCTTTCTTACAAGGTTCCTATGCCGGTGAGACCGGAGTGGGTTGTCAGTTCCTTCCCCAGTGGTTTGGGATTTGGCCCTGCATTCAGCTTTCCCTCTCACCCCCACAATGACCCTTAATAAGATAGCTCACAGCTTCATTGAAATACACAATACCTCTTGTTTGGTCTTTCGGTCGGGTCCCACTCTGACCCTCTGGCACTGCTTTCTTACAAGGTTCCTATGCCGGTGAGACCGGAGTGGGTTGTCAGTTCCTTCCCCAGTGGTTTGGGATTTGGCCCTGCATTCAGCTTTCCCTCTCACCCCCACAATGACCCTTAATAAGATAGCTCACAGCTTCATTGAAATACACAATACCTCTTGTTTGGTCTTTCGGTCGGGTCCCACTCTGACCCTCTGGCACTGCTTTCTTACAAGGTTCCTATGCCGGTGAGACCGGAGTGGATTGTCAGTTCTGCTGTCACTCTCCCACCCACAAGCGCAGCAAACACACACAGAAGGTTTGCAGAGGCACAATGAGCACCAGCCAACTCACCTCCATCAGGGGTAATCGCCACTTCTCTTATCCAAGGAAGTCCCACGACATTGCTGGTGGCCATGTGCCAAGATGACCATTCATTCCCATTTGGTGACCTCCCATTATGTTCTGCTATTCATCAATTTACATTAGTTTCGATTGCTAAGTGATGTTGGGGAAGTGCGTGTGAGAGCAGAATTGACGGACAAATCAATAATCACTGGAGAAGGAACTGACAACCCACTGCAGTATCACCTATCATCACCCTTTTAGGCCCACAGGGGAATGTTCCTACTCCCCATTCCCGCAAATTGTACTTGGCCTGTGCATTAACCCTTTATTATGCATAGATTGTAGATCAATTAGATGCATTATATGATATCTAATGCTATTAGGACTATTATTCCTCTTAGTATGTATGGATCTATTGCAGGTTAACTAGTGCTCATTAGTTTACAGCTATAGTAATGTGACACTAATGTGATGCATGTGGATGTCCCCTAACCCCAACCATTGAAAACACACCGACATGGGGAGAACAGGATAACACAGCTTTATTTTTGGACACAGACCACAATCAGCAGTGGTCAAGACTGTGCATTCACAGAACGGTATAACAAAACTTTATTTGTGGACACAGACCACAATCAGCAGTGGTCAAGACTGTGCATTCACAGAACGGTATAACAAAACTTTATTTGTGGACACAGACCACAATCAGCAGTGGTCAAGACTGTGCATTAATATCATGGGTGTGGTGTGGGCGGGTCCCGAGAGAGCAAGGGGCTAAATTAAAAAAAGGGGATACCTACAGGGGTCAATCTAATAGTCTAGAATAAGCATGATGCATAGCACCTACCAGGGTCACATGCTGCAACCGGAACCAGAAATCTCTCCATTTAACTGAAGAAACCATTAGAGTGCACGGCACTTACAACTTGTCTGGATCTGTTCAATTGAACAAATGATTCAACCTCTGGACTGTGTAATCCAATCCAGTTTCACACATACAGTATGGTGTGTGAAATTGCCCACAAAAATGAATGGTCCACAAAATACAAAAAAGGCGGAGGAGGCTAAAAAAAAATAATGACAATGCATGTACAGTAAAGTGCTAAATACTGTACCAATATAACAACTCACCTGATTCCCATCTGCAAGCTTTACTAACTATTAGCTAGGTCTATGGATAATGAGTAATATGGGCAAATAGCCATTAATATGGACAGGACACAAAGGTCAGCAGCCACATTGACTGTTTCTTACATCAGACCCAAGGATCTGTTCTCAGACCGATATTGAGGTCAGGATCACATGCTTTATTAGTGCATATATTAATGCTGGCTGTCATTAACATGCCATTGTGAGACTTTGCAAGTCCACCGCCATAGCGGTATTAGTCTACATTTCAGCTAACAACAATCATGTCTGAGATATCTGGCAATATGATAGCTTTAAGATTGTGGGAGCTACATGTTAAGGAGGGGGCTGTCATTGGAGTAATGTCTACCTGAGAGGCACTTGTAAAACCTTACGCCTCATATAATTCCTCCACTATGCTTGCAGATGCAGGAGATGCCTTCATGGGCCTGAATTGTACCTAAAACAAATGGAAAGAAAAACATAAAGAGAAAACATAAAATCTAAGGGCCTAAAAAAAAAGGGGACTGCAGCATCCCTTCCCAACAGCATTCCCCAGTGACCATCAATTGGTGGCATGTTCAACCGAACCCTACGTGTCCACAGAGAAGAGGATCATGGACCATGTGATGGGAGGTAGCCATCTGCATACAAAATGTCACCATCACATAGGCAAAGATCCAAAACTCTGTAGCCAGGCTAGATGAGGTCAGCATTGTGACCAATAGATTGTCACTGAGGAGTGCTGTTGAGAAGGCACAATTATGTCCACAGCCCCTAGGTCCTCCTCCGCCTGGGCACAGGACCTGCATCGTCCGCGGCCGGACGCCGTCTCCTTGGTGGTGGGGGAGCAGGAGGAGGTAGTGGCACCACGGGTGGTGGTGGCGGCGGAGGCATGGTGGAAGGAGAGGAGGGGCCAGGCTGCTGTTGGCTGGTGACCTGCCCCGTTCCCAGCAGCCTGACCAAATGCTGCTCCAGCCTACGATGATGGCTCCTCTCCTCCCTAAAGCGCCTGTCCAGGCTGCGCCTCATGCCAGAGATGTTGGCATCAATCCTATTCACGGCGGCCAACAACTCCAGCAGCGCAGCCTCGGTCGTTGGTGGTGGGGGCTCGGGTCCTGCTGGCAGGGCCGGGTGGGAAGATGGCGGGGACAGAGTGGGGAGGATCTGGGACCCGGCTGGAGACAGGGGCTCTGATGTTGTTGTCCCCGGTGGCTCAGAGTGTGGGGAAGGAGGAGCTGTGGCATATTCCACTCCTTCTGAGGGCCCCGGCGAGATGGCAAGTCTTTGGAGGAGGGGGACAGTCGGGCTCTGGACAGGGGGGCTGTCAACGACCACGACCTCCCCCTCCGAAGAGCCAGGGCCCTCGGATGAGCCTGTAGCCTCCTCCCCCTGAGCGGTCTCCTGCGGGGCGGGGGCTGACGGCCCCGCTCGTGGCTCATCACTGGACCCAGACCTCCTACTGGATGCTGAAATAGAGAAAAGAAAGGTACATGTCATTAGTATGCTGATCAATACATTGCTATGTTTTCACTCCTAACTATCTGACATCTAGGCCTGAACATGGATGATTCTCCTAATTGCAACTCCCATTAGCTCTCATTTGCTAGATTGGATCTATTCTTTGGTTTCTTGTCTTGACCTCTCCTGGCTCCTAACACTGTCTGGATTTTGCCTGCGGTTTCACTCCTAACTATCTGACATCTAGGCCTGAACATGGATGATTCTCCTAATTGCAACTCCCATTAGCTCTCATTTGCTAGATTGGATCTATTCTTTGGTTTCTTGTCTTGACCTCTCCTGGCTCCTAACACTGTCTGGATTTTGCCTGCGGTCTGTAACTGCATAGGCTGCATTGGGCGCACCAGTACATGGACTCTATTGCTTAATTACTCTTGGGGTGGCCAGGAATGACAGTGATTTGTCAGCTTCATGGATTTAATGATACATCCATCCATCCCTTGTTAATTCCATGGAGCTGACATGTCAGTGTCCTTGTTGGTCACCATGTGTAGTGTGTGTGATGCACATGTGGTGGCATGTTGGTGTATGTGATATTCACCTGAACTGGAGGCTGGGTCGTGCTGGGCCACCGGGGATGAAGCTCCAGCTGCGGGCGATGGTCCTAGAAAGTCCCTTGCGATCCTCTCCCACTCCTTATAGGCGACACTGTGTCCCTCCGCTTCTCTGGCCATCTTCCTTTTCACCGTGGCCCTGATATCCACATATCTGTGCTTCAAGGACCTCAAGCCCCTAGGAACCGTGGACACCTCCTTCATCACTTCCACTACCTCCTTCCAAGCCTGAGCCTTAGGCCCAGGCTTCGCTTCCCTTGCCACAAGGATGACGGGCCGGTCACGGATCGCACCCAGGAGGACCATATTCTCCTGGGGCGTATAATTACGGGCCCTGCGCCTGTCCTTGCCAATAGCCCTTTGCTCTCTCGACTGTGCTGGGGGACCCTGGCCTCCCTGCACTCTTCCTGAGGCCTGTCCCTTCCCCAAACTACCCCGCCCCCTGGGAACAGGCCCCTTCCCCTCTGTCCCTCCTCTACAAGTGCCTCTGTCTCCCTCCTCCTCCTCCTCCTCCTCCTCCCCCCCCCCCCCTCTGGGGACCACTCCTCCTCCTCCAGGGACACCTCCTCCTCTGGGGACACCTCCTCCTCTGGGGACACCTCCTCCACCCCCTCCGGGGACACCTCCTCCTCTGGGGACACCTCCTCCTCCGGGGACACCTCCTCCACCTCTCCTCCACCCTCCACTACACTCTCCTCACTCTCCTCACACTCCGCTCCTCTCCTCTCCTCCTCTCTCCACCTATCTCCTCCCTCCATGCTCAAATAATACAAAAATAAGGATAACTCAAAATAAGTGTAACTGTGATATATGTGATGGAAACAAAAGTGTATGTTCTATGTGTTTTTACTAACTGTTGGGGGATGCGGTGCAAAGGTTGGGGGGGGGGGGAGGTGTGTGTTGTGTGTCCTAACGCTATGTATGTCTCTATGTGTCTTTAATCTATGTGTCAGGCAAATATGTGTAATGTGTAAATATGTGTAACTCTTACGTGTAAATATGCTAGTAATAAAATACAAAGAAATCAAAAAGAGTGCGCCTACAAATCAAAAGAACGATAAAGAAATAAAAGTATTACTGGAATGTCTGTTGGAAAGAAAAGATGTGTGTGCTATGTGTATTTAATAAGTGGTGGGGGATGGGGTGTGTTGGGGGATGGGGTGTGGTGGGGGGAATGGGTGTGTGGGGTGTGTGTCCTAACTATATATATGTCTCTATGTGTGTTATTTAATCTATGTGTCTTGCAAATATGTGAAATCTGTAAATATGTGTAATGCTTAAATGGAAGGACTTATGAAATAGACAATGCAAAAAGAAAAAAATTACTAATCTCCCTCTCTCCAAAGTACTAATCTCAAAGACTCTCTCCCACCTGCTCCTGAAACTGCGTGCTAACTCCAATGGCTCTTACAACACAGTCAGCGCATGGGTTTGTATCACTCACATTTATAAGCTCATACTGTCAATCAAATTCTTAGCTTGTACGTGATTGGCTGAGAGGCGTGTCTCGCTAGGACGTCCCCTTATCAGCTTGCGAGCGCGCCAACAGACTCAGCCAATTACATACGCACGTATAGTGTCAGGCCGCCAAGTGCGTATGTAATTGGCTGAGAAGCCCAACGCGGGACGCCAAGTGCGTATGTATTGGGCTTCTCAGCCAATTACATACGCACTTGGCGTCCCGCGTTGGGCTTCTCAGCCAATTACATACGCACTTGGCGTCCCGCGTTGGGCTTCTCAGCCAATTACATACGCACTTGGCGTCCCGCGTTGGGACAGCCAATTACATGCGGCCAAGTGCGTATGTAATAGGTTGAGAGGCTTCTTGACCTAAAATCATCAGCTGGAATGCCATGTAAAGATCCACAGGTGACCAATGGCAAAGCAGAAATTAACGTGCCTAATACCAGATCATGCAATCAACAAGCTATATAACCCCATCCCCAACAAGTCATCAGCATGTCTGAAACAGCATGGATGATCATGTGAGAGGGATGAGGGCTAGGATGAGTGGGCGTATGAGGTTGAGACGCTTTTGTGCAGCTCAACTAGCACAGTATGAAGAACAGGAAGCAAGGTGTGTGATTGAGGGGGTGATGGGGAGTGGCAGAGAGGAATGTCTGGGAGTGAATGAGGGTGTGAGTGGTGATGTGATCCATGCTGGGGCAGAACCAAGCCAGGCAAGGGAATTACCACAGGCCATGCCTAGTATCGTGGGGGTGGATCAGGGAGGAGAGAGAGCTCCAGTAGCACAGGGACAGATGGATATAGGGCCACCTGCACCCAGGGAGGCTGACAATGTTGTCGGTGATCAGCTGCTGGGGGGAGTACAGGATGTGTTGGCTCAGGCAGAAGGGGGGGAGCCTGACCAGGAGCCTGACCAGGAGCCTGACCAGGAGCCTGACCAGGAGCCTGTGAGGAGGCGGGCACCCAATGTGTACAGGGAGAGACTCACATTAGAGGGGTTAACTGATGGGGAGGTGTATGAGCGTTTTCGGCTGACCCGTGCCAGTCTTGGGGAGCTCTATGAGGTTCTCAGAGCGGACCTTGAGCCTCGCTCACGGGCAAATAGAGCCATCCCAGGAATGACACGGATGTTAGTTGCAATACACCTCCTTGCTTCTGGGAGCTTTCAGACCACCCTGAGCATAGCCGGAGGAATGTCTCAGCCAAGCCTCTCGAATTGTCTGAGTGCATTCCTCCGTGCTATTGGTCGTAGAGCTGCCAGATACATCAGTTACCCTAACACTGCTGAAGAGATCTCGAAGGTGAAGTTCAATTTCTTCCAATTAGGAGGTATCCCCAATGTGCTTGGTGCTATTGACTGTACACACGTGGCACTGATACCTCCTAGAGAGCAAGAAGCGCTGTACAGAAATCGTAAGCATTATCATTCAATCAATGTACAGGTTGTTTGCGATGCGAACATGCGCATACAAGGTGTGTTTGCAGGCTTCCCGGGAAGTGCTCACGACGCCTATATCCTGTGTGCATCCGGAATATATGACATCTTTGAGTCCGGCAGATTTCCATCCGGATGGCTACTGGGTGAGTACACATTAGTAATGGCAGTCAACCATATCTTACTATGACTGGATACAATAACACATACGGTACATCATGTTTCCCTCTATTGATCTGATGTTCACATGTGCATTACGGAGTAATACGACCAAAGCCAGAACAGAATAGCTCATTGCTGGCCAGAACCCTGTGTTAGCTTGGCCAAACAGTATGCAGTTGACAACAACATATGACAAAAACCATAACTGATTAATCATTAGGTTTATGTTCTGATGCATTCCATTGTATCCTGTGACATGGACATCTCTAGTCTACATAACGTGTTGTGTGTTCTTGTACGGCCTATGTAAGTGAGATGTCTTCAGAATTCATCTGATAGAGGAGAATTAATATTGTTTGGCAAACTTTTTCTTGCCTGAATATATCCCGATATAAACATGAATTAGCTTACCTTGAAGTTATCAAAATCTCCAAGGTCTTTTGGCATTTGCGTTTGATCGTGTACGCCCCTGGGAAATTCCACCTGAATTAGCATCACATTTACGTTCACAAGAATACACGATCACTCTTCACCTCAGACCTCTGGCATGTGCTCGTTACAAGAACTGCAACAGTGACTTCCTGCTCTATACCAGAAGGGTCGCAATATGTACCCTGTTGTATTTCCCTTGTATCTCCGCCTCATGTAAGTGTCCTGTGGGTGTGAACATCTGGATTTTCCATTTGTTGAAATTACATTATAATTGATCTGAAGCTTCAGATAGAATCCATGTGTTAATACCCTACTAATTATCCTATCAGATGCATCCATGATCCATCTCTCTTACATATATCTTTAACTGTGTATTAGCCACAGGGATGTGTTGATAGGTCATGATGACGATATTTGGCCATATGCTTTGTCAAACATCACAACATCCTATTCATATCAACATCATATTTTATTTACACCAGGTGATGCAGGATATGGGTGTTTGCCGTGGTTGTTGACCCCTGTGAGCAATCCCCAGACTCGGGCAGAGGCGCGGTATAATGCTGCGCATAAAACCTGCCGGAATGTAATTGAGCGCACCTTTGGTGTACTAAAGATGCGCTTCAGATGTTTACATTCCACTGGGGGGGCTCTACAATACAAGCCCCAGAAAGTTTGTCGCATCATCGTTGCCTGCTGCTGTCTGCACAATATAGCACTACAGGCCAACTGTCTGGGGGACATTGATGCGGCTCCGCTACCTGTGAAGGAAGAGCCTTTATTTCACCCTGAAGTGGATAATCTGCAGGGGTCACAACAACGTGCCCGCCTAATTCGTGAGTACTTCACATGTAAGTACATACCCAATATGCATGGAATACAGCCTAATGTATCTGGATTATGCCTAACTCCCAAATCCACCTTTATCCATCTCCCTTGTCATACAGAATTCCAACCAGTCCACAGTAGAGGAGAGTTCCCTGACGTTGTCAATGTTTGTACACTGGAACAAGCCACATGATCAGTTACAGGTAAGTAAGCACACATTCCCATACACATTTTAAGTACTGACGGTTAGAAACATCAATGGCATAGATAATTTGAGTGGATTATATATCCCACTATGTCAATGTATATATGCCCCACGTTACATTGTTATCTAGTAATTTAGATTGAAAAAAGACTTTAGTCCATCAGGTTCAACCTCTATAGATCTATGATCTGCAATACGCAGAATTATTGTTAATTGATCCAGAGGAAGTCACCGAAAAACAAAAAGTGAAGCTTTGCCAATTGTCTACACAGGGACGAAAAATATAACATTCCTTCCTGACCCCAGATACTGGTGATCGTATTCATCCCTGGATCAATACTCCCTATCTCTTTATCCAGGATAGCCCCTAATGCCTGTTTGGTTTTGTAATGTAAAAAGATACCCAATCCCTTTTTAAAGTCACCTACAACCTCTACGGACCAGGATTGCTCACATTGTCTGATCCTGCAAAACCACATGAAATGGGATCCAAATGTGGTTGAAAAATACCATACACACATACTTTAGTCTAATTTGTGACTGTAATCCTAACATCATATTAACCTTACAGAGCTGCTGTCGTGTGTCAACTCTTCTTTAAACAACCTAGACATGGAAAAACATGACCAGCAACAGAACTGCTACATCAATGTAAGCTACATAGCGAGTATTTGTGTAATAATATAGCCACGTATGCTGAAGGACACAAATAACACATCAATCACTTTATTAATATCAGCCTATCTCTTTCCAGGATACAGCAGATAGGTAAGCGGTGATAACTAATGACGATCCACAGCGCACGTGTCCTGGTGGAACAAATCACCTCGTGGATGAGCTTGGGACTGCGTCCAAGGTAAAACACCACATTTGGCTCTCCACAGATGCATTAATGTGTAATCTATGTGATATTCCTACATCATTAGCCAGATGAGTAGCTCGTTTCCTTTGTAGGGAAAGAACAGTGAAGACGTTTGTATGAAATGAGCAACATATATCGGTACAGTGGATCGAAAAGGTCTAAAGTCTACACACCCCTGTTAAAATGTCATGTTTCCGTGCTGTCAAAAAATGAGACCAAGATAAATCATTTCAGAACTTTCTCCACCTTTAATGTGACCTATAAACTGGACAACTCATTTGAAAAACAAACTATAATCAGTTAAGTAGAGTGAAGAAAAAATCAAAAAAGAAAATCACATGGTTGCATAAGTATGCACACCCCTAAACTAATACTTTGTTGAAGCACCTTGTGATTTTATTACAGCACTCAGTCTTTTTGGGTATGAGTCTATCCGCATCGCACATTGTGACTTTGCAAGATTTGCCCACTCTTCTTTGCAAAAACACTTCAGATCTGTCAGATTGCGAGTCCATCTCCTGTGCACAGCCCTCTTCAGATCACCCCACAGGCATTTTGGTCTGGGCTCTGGCTGGGCCATTCCCAAACTTTAATCTACTTCTGGTGAAGCTATTCCTTTGTTAATTTGGATGTATGCTTTGGGTCGTTGTCAAGCTGAAAGATGAAGTTCCTCTTCATGTTCAGCTTTCTAGCAGAAGCCTGAAGGTTTTGTGCCAATATTGACTGGTATTTGGAACTGGTCCTAATTCCCTCTATCTTAACTAAGGTTCCAGCTGCAGAAAAACAGCCCCAAAGCATGATGCTGCCACCACCATGCGTCACTGTGGGTATGGTGTTCTTTTGGTGATGTGCAGTGTTGTTTTTGCGCCAAACATATCTTTTGGAATTATGGGCAAAATGTTCAACCTTGGTTTCATCAGACCATAACACCTTTTCCCACATGCTTTTGGGAGACTTCAGATGTTTTTTTGTTTTGAAAAATGCAGCCTGGCTTGGATGTTTTGCTTTGTAAGAAAAGGCTTTCATCTTGCCACTCTACCCCATACGCCAGACATATGAAGAATACAGGAGATTGTTGTCACATGTACCACCCAGCCAGTACTTGCCAGATATTCCTGCAGTTCCTTTAATGTTGCTGTCGGCCCTCTTGGTAGCCTCCCAGACCAGTTTTCTTTTGGTCTTTTCCTCCATTTTGGAGGGAGCTCCAGTTCTTGGTAATGTCACTGTTGTGCCATATTTTTTACGCTGTCTTCCATGGTATATCTAATGCCTTGGAAATTCTTTTGTACCCTTCTCCTAACTGATACCTTTTAACAATGAGATCCCTCTGATGCTTTGGAAGCTCTCTGTGAACCATGGCTTTTGCTGTGGGATGCGACTAAGAACATTTCAGGAAAGACCAACTAGAGCAGCTTAACTTAATTTTGGGTTAATCAGAGGCACTTTAAATGATGGCAGGTGTATGCTGACTCCTATTTAACATGATTTGGAATGTGATTGCTTCATTCTGAACACAGCTACATCCCCAGTTATAAGAGGGTGTGCAGACTTATGCAACCACATTAGTTTTCTTGGATATTTTCTTCCCTCCACCTTACAGATTTCAGTTTGTTTGACAATTGAGTTGTCCAGTTTTTGTCACATTAAAGGTGGATATAGTTCTGAAATGATTTTTCATTGGCTAATTTGTTTACAGGAGTGTGTAGACTTTTTATAACCACTGTAAGTGACGAAGTAAGCGCTCTGGGAGCATGTGCAATGTAAATATTGACATGTTCCTTTTATGTTTCAGATCGCAAAGATTAGTCCCTTTCCACGGTCAGAACAAGGAATGATGAGCATTCCCACGTTCCAGGACTATGCTATTGTCACATTGCATCATGTATGTTCAGATGTCAGTCATCATGTGTTGCATCGGGTGTGATATCACATCCTCTACATCGCTTTATATGTACCTATTGCTTTAGATCTGCCATTCTCTCCTCTACTTGGACTATTGTGAAGCCTGTATCATACTTCCTTCCAGATCTCTTCCTCAGTGCTGATGTGATCCTCCCTGTACATATGGGGAACAGTAACTCTAGCCTTGGAACATAACTGTTAATGAGGTTCCGTTTACCTTCAGTTATGAATATGCAACAGCAGATAATAGAGATGCTCATTCACAGAACAGAATACACCTCGAACTGGCCAGTTGGTTGGTAGTTCTGCTAACACCTGAAATTATTTGGAACACACTGATATGGTCCTGGTCATGTTCCCATCTGAGTGTCCAAACTTATGTATGTAGAGTCTTCTCTCATAGTGCCATTTCCAGTGACATGACCTATGGGGGTTCTAACATTGACTGATTGAGCACTTCTACCTCTGCAGTTGCATAGGAGTGTGTGTTGCGCGCACACACAAGACTTCAGATTACTTCTCCCCATGAGCATATCTCCTTCTGTATTGTTGGTTTTGAATATTGAATGTTAGCCTGATATATTTAAGAATATAACTGATATTGCCTCACGTTGGCTGATGCACTGTATCTCCCCCCCTCAACTGATCATCTATACCAATGTCACCCCCCCTGCGTGCATTCTGGCCCCATGTCCCTATTTCCGTGTGTTACTGGAACTCTGTATCCTACCCACCTCCACCATGATACTGAGCATGCCTGTGGTAATTTGTCACTGTGTGGCTTTGTGAACAATTAAACCGTTTTTTTTTCAATCAATGTTTGTGTAATCCTGTATATTTACCATGTAACAATTCAATTCCCCTGAAAGTCAGATGTGCTCATCACCATCAGTTAGTGGTGTAACTATTCTGGGCAATCTGCGTTGACATTACTAATCATGAATGTCGATTCATATCATTCAAGTTGAGCCCTTCAAGTCATTATATACAACCCTGCAGGTCTCTAGACCTGATTTCAGAATTCACACCCCTCCAACTTGCACCTACATGTATATTGGCAAGGGCCAGATTAATGTAGCATATGTATCTATGTAAACACACACAGATATATGTATTTAACAATGACACTTCATTCTCTCTGTATTGTCGCAACTAGAAAGCATGATATGGTACAAACACACAGAAACAGTGATAACAGTATAACAATCATACTTTATTGCATACACAGAGTACAAACAGAAATAGACAGGAATGTGCATTAATATCATGTGTGTGTTGTGAAGAGATCCTAGTATGGCAAGGGGCTGTGGCAAATCTGAGGACATCTGAAGAGGAAACAGACAACATCATCAGGGTAATGCATAGCATCTCCTAGGGTCACATGTGGTCAGGACCCCACAGTAACCAACAGCATATAACACGACATCTAATCAACATAACCATTAATGCGCATACAACAACCATATGGTTGCCAGAATAAACAGACACTATAAAACAGGGATCATGTCATACTAAGCGATTTCACACACAGTGTGAATTGGTCAATAGATGATATGAATCTGGAAAACAGAGGTAGGAGGTGTTAGAACAATCATAAGCTGTTATTAGAGTACATTGTTTTTGCTTTTGACACTACTCTAAACCAACTAACATGAACATCATCTCCGAGCAGTAAGAACCATATGTATTCTATCCTGTTCAGTCAGCCTTCCAGGAAGATGCTTAGGATGTGGAATACGACAAGGCATGCTTCACTGTGAACACAATCCTTCAGCAAAACGTACTATCACTATCTATGTGGAATAGTTGTGCCATGCTGATATCACATCTCACTTCTAAATGGGTGGTACCAAGGCCAGACAGATTACACTGTTCACATTACCCCTAAACACATGCACATTGATCATGAAGTCAAACCCTTGAAATTGCCACTTTGGTTTGGATGACATGAAAAAACTGAAGCCAATTTCATAATGTTAACGGGATGGAATGCTATAAACTTATGTGGAATTGCTGGTTTGGATTAGCAGATAGTAATGGGACTGTGCAACTCGATAGCCTGGACACTGATCATTATAATGGAAGATCACACAGTCATGTTTCTTAGTGAAAAGATATGGAGTCATATATTTAATTTCAGAGCCATCTGCAGTGGGGAATAATCCTGATAGAATGCCCGTTGGGAACTGGGTTGAGCGTTTACTCACATGATGGTATTGTACTGCTCGAAGATGAAGAAAATGTCTTCATAGTTGTGAGATTTGGCTATTAACACCTACAAAGACAAAAACAATGTCTCATTCCGAACAATATTATGATTAAATACAGCATTTAAGCTCAAGGTCAATCCACATTGAACATCAATTGTTAAAATGTTCAACATAACCAGACATGTACACACTCTGTAGCCAATATTATGTCAACATGTATAACAATCTGTATTCTGTGAGGAGTGGTCAGGAGGCCCTCTCGGATGGTCCTAACACCTCCTACTCCGAGTTAGCGGCCCCCCACCGTCTGTGCCCGCGGCCCGTCTCCCTCTTCCACGCCTTGGTGTGGGATCAGGGGGTGCCACTACAGCAGGTGGCTGGGGTTCATGGGTGGGCGATGTCTGAGATGAGGAGGCAGACATTTCAGGTTGAGATTGGACCACCGAAGGCTGGAGAGGTATGGGCTGCCGACGGAGATTACGCAATAATGCGCGTCTCTCCCGGCTTGCGCGTTCCTCATATCTCTCCATCCTTCGGTTGTGCCTCCTCATCTCAGCATATATGGCCCGTGTGGTGGCTGAGATGACCCGATTTCCAGCCAGGATGGCCCTGCTAACTGCCAATTGATTAGCACTGATGGCCAGCATTTGACTTGATAGCTGGCTTTGGGCCTGGTCCTCTTCATCAATGTGGGACATGATGTTCCGTAATTGGGCAGGGAGATGTGGCAGAGGACCTGGAGGTCTGGCGGCTGGCGGCTGGGCGGCCGGCGACTCCGCGGCCGGCGACTCCGCGGCCGGCGACTCTGCGGCCGGCGCCTCCGCGGCCGGCGACTCCGCGGCCGGCGACTCCGCGGCCGGCGACTCCGCGGCACTTCCTCCCGGGGCACTTGGGGCCGGTGCACTTCCTCCCGGGCACTTGGGGCCGGTGCACTTGTGGCCGGGGCACTTCCTCCCGGGGCACTTGGGGCCGGTGCACTTGTGGCCGGGGCACTTCCTCCCGGGGCACTTCCTCCCGGGGCACCTCCTCCCGGGGCACCTCCTCCCGGGGCACTTGGGGCCGGTGCACTTCCTCCCGGGGCACTTGGGGCCGGTGCACTTGTGGCCGGTGCACTTGTGGCCGGTGCACCTCCTCCCGGGGCACTTGGGGCCGGTGCACTTGTGGCCGGTGCACTTCCTCCCGGGGCACTTCCTCCCGGGGCACTTCCTCCCGGGGCACTTCCTCCCGGGGCACTTCCTGCCGGGGCACCTCCTCCCGGGGCCCATGGTGGAGCCCAGGCTGAGTGCGGTGCCCCGTATGTCGGGGGAGCACAGTATGAGGGGGGAGCCCAGGGTGAGGGCTGTGCCCAGGGTGAGGGCTGTGCCCAGGGTGAGGGCTGTGCCCAGGGTGAGGGCTGTGCCCAGGGTGAGGGTGGAGCACCAGATGAGGGCTGTGCCCAGGATGAGGGAGGAGCCCAGGATGAGGGAGGAGCCCAGGATGAGGGAGGAGCCCAGGATGAGGGTGGAGCCGCTGAGGGTGGAGCCGCTGAGGGTGGAGCCGCTGAGGGTGGAGCCGCTGAGAGAGGCACAGGATGGTGTGGCTGGTGCAGGCCCTGAGGTGGCCACGCCGAAGAGGGCCCGGGCATCACTTCCCGCTCCGTATGAGCAAGTGATGTGGATGGTCCCGGGCCCTCCTGAATGTCCTGGGCCACTTCAGCTCTTCCTGCCTCCTCCTCTTCTGAATCTGTGGATACTGCAATGGAATAAACATATATTTCAGTTGGTTGCCATACACAATTGCCAGCTATGCATTTACATATCATTGACATCATGGTCACCTGTGAGCGACTGTGGTGCTTGTGTTACACAGATGAGCCACGGGCTGCATAATGAGCATTGTGGATCATGGCTCATATGAATGTGTACTGCATGTGCCTCAGACACGTGCTCTGCTGCATCTGCTGTGCAGTGTGTGAGACTGACCAATCGGACAAGTTTCCAGCAATGGTTGTTAATATGCAGCTGAGACATGGGCCAGGTTAGGACAGTATATGACACACATGCAGTGCTACAGAGTCTGTATCCACATATGCCGCACAGCCAAATTTTTATTCTCGATCGCAGTGGAGGCCAAAGTCAGGCCTGCAGTTGTGGATAGCCATGCTGCACCCAGCTGAGAATATCATTCTCCAAGTCATTAAGTCTAATTGACTCATCTGTTCACATAAAGGAAATCCACATATACAGGCCTGTGCGCAGCACAGCAAGTTTGACTTTGGACACCCTGCTCTATTGCAATTAATCTGGATATGATTAGAAATTGACATATCAGGGAGACAAATTATGAACATGATAGGTTTGCTACCAGGTCTGAAATGGTTATTGTCGCCCCATAAATTTTTAGTCAACCATAGGGCTTACAGTGCTATTGGATGTGAATTATCCCAGTGTGTGGGCAGGGGTGTAGGAGGCCATATAATTCTTGAGCAAGGGTGGGCAGGTTCGGGCCTGGAGGGCCACACAGGTGAGCCAATCGCCTTTTCAGTCATCCTGATTGTCTCACCTGTGCCCAAAAAGGATATCCTGAAAGTCCGGCATGTATGTGGCCCTCCTTACCCACCCCTGTTCTAGAGGGATACAGCTCATTATATACAACAGCCAGAACACAAGCCTATTTATACATACATACATACATACAGCATGATATCCTGAAAGTCCGGCATGTATGTGGCCCTCCTTACCCACCCCTGTTCTAGAGGGATACAGCTCATTATATACAACAGCCAGAACACAAGCCTATTTATACATACATACATACATACAGCATGATATCCTGAAAGTCCGGCATGTATGTGGCCCTCCTTACCCACCCCTGTTCTAGAGGGATACAGCTCATTATATACAACAGCCAGAACACAAGCCTATTTATACATACATACATACATACATACATACATACAGCATGTTATCTGCAGGCTTTTAGCCAGCCCATCCCCCCACAATCTCAGCCAACCATGTGTGTGATATGATACTCACGTTGCAGGGTGTTAGGACAATCTGTGTCCATCTGCCCTGGTATTCCCACCACAGATTCAGAAGGGATGAAGCGCATCACTGTCCTCTCCCATTCCTTGTAAACAAAAGGGACCGCGGGCCCACCACCAGTCTGACGTGCTGCTGCTGCCTCATCGCACATCCTTCTTTTCACAGCCATCTTTAAATCGTCAAATTTGTGCCGCACTAACCTCCAGTCCCTATTAGTAACCCCTACTGCCGACACAGCTCTGGCAATTTGGGACCAGGCCTGCTGCCTCTGGCTGGCATTAATGTCTCTGCCACCACATATAATTCCCTGGCGGGCACAGATTTCCCTGAGGAGAACCTGGATCTCCTCTGGGCTGTAATTGGGGGCCCTGGGCCTTGCCACAACCCGTTGCCTTACAGACGGTGCCTGGTCTTCCTCTTCTATCCCTGGGTCCGCTCCCTCATCCCCACTACTTCCCACCAAGGGATCAGGCCCCTGACCCTCTGCCCCTTCCACTAGAATTCCTAGCTCTGGGGGCACTTCCCTCCCCCCCTGCTCTCCTCCTTGCTCACCTCCTCCTCTCCCTCGACCTCCTCCTCCTCTCCCTCCTCTCCCTGCTCCTCCTCTCCCTCCTCCTCCTCTCCCTCCTCCTCCTCTCCCTCCTCCTCCTCCTCCTCCTCTCCTCCTCATCCTCCTCCTCTCCTCAGATGTTCTCCTCACTCTCCTCCGCGCCTCTCTTGCCTTACCACCTCCTCTCCTCTAAACTCCTCCAAAACAAAATTAACAATAAAGCAAGATGATCTTTGTGTTGGTTTAGGAGGTAAAAAAAGATGCAAGTATTATGTGTAGTATTATGTGTGGGGGGAGGGGGGGGAGGTCTTGGGGGGGGGGTGTAGGTGTGCAGTGGCCTACCACTAGGTGTTGCTATGTGTACGTATTAATCTATGTGTGTGAATTATGTGATATCAGTAATTATGTGTATTGTAAACAAAGGGTTAAATTATCTGCTAGTTCAAAATTGAAATTCTCTCCTCTCTCCTCTCTCTTCTCTCTCTCCTTGCTCTCCAAAAACCCACCAACGCCTAGACCTGTGTGTCTACTTGCAAAAGCTCCAGCACAGTCAATTATGTTCTGTTTTTGGCTCCCTTTTAAAGGCATACTGCCGTCAGGTTAAGTGGTACGTATCACGTATTTCGCGCTCTTTTCCTACGCAAAGGGATCCGAGATATCGTAACTCATGCGCAAATCCTAACGTTTACGCATTCGCATCCATCGCTCGTATCTCGCAGCACTTGGAATTTAATAGCGTCGGAAATGGTTTCATTTTTAAACTACGTAGGACTTGCGTTTTCACCTATTATTTACGCAGCTCGAATTTAATAGGGCCCCAAATCTTTTATTGACTTGAGCATAATAAAGTAATTAAATAAAAAAGCTGTGATCAAAGCAAAGAACATAATAATAACAAAAATAAAACTTTAATAAACCTCTAATAATTTGCTGGACGTCAAAAAACCCAAAGGATTAAACACCTTGGGTTTAACATGATTTTTTTAATCGTTGCATTTTTAACAACATTTTAAATGTACAAATAAAGATTGAATTTTTTAAAATTAGTATGTGGCAATAATAATTAAAATATAGGCTGCATAAAAGGTGTTTCGGTACAACCTTGGTTGGTTGTTCAAGGATTCCTAAATAGAATCCACCGGACAATATTTTGGTACGCACTTAAGTAATAACACCTAGGCCTAAAAAATAAACAAAGATCATTTTTTTGAGTATTATAAGTAACTGCAGGGAGAAAATCCCATTATTGATCTATAAGATATAAAATGAATTCAGAAGGAATGTTTGACTTTGGCCTACTAACTGCAGAGGCAGAAGAGGTATTTCAAATGAACTTAACACAAGAATATAGAATAAAAGATTTAACATTTAAAGAAATACAAAGCCAATTATTACATAAACAAAAAATACAGTTACAAAAGTGGTGGGAAATTACAAGTTTAAGTAACTACATAAAAAATGCAATAGTACCAAGAGGATTGAGAGTAAGGCTAAACCCACCTAATTATATACAAGATAGTGAATTCACACAACAATGGGAAAAAATAATGACAACATGCTCTCTAGAGCTAATGAGGCTGATTATAACCAAAGAAAAAGTACTGTTGGAAGAAACTAATAACAACATTCTAAAATTAAAAGAACAATGTAGAAAATATGAGACACAAAAAGAATTTATAGAGTTACAAGAAAAGCTCACAAGAGAAATCAATGCATTCAAGGATGAGTTAAAAGAGAGAAAAAGGAAAAACTTTATAAGAGACACAAAAGACTTTGAAAATGGTAAAGCTTACCAAACAGTGCAAAAAAAGATTTATTCACAACAAAGATACTCACGTCAGAGTAGTGCAACTGACACAGAACCTTCTGACAATGAAATAAGTGATACCTCCTCTAAAAAAAGAACTAATGCCAATAGAAATGAGAGAAGTTTTTTATCCATAGGAACCAAAAGAAAGAACAATCAAATGCCACTCAGAGAACCAAAAGACAAGAGAGTTTGGAATCCTCAACAACCACAATAAAGACTAACCAATATGATAACTTACAAGTATATAATTTATCCAAATCTCCCTTAAATAAAGAACAAACAAGAGTATTAAGTCTAGGCCTAACATTCTCACCAACAGCGAGATTTCAACTGTTTGAACAAGTAAAAGATCTTAACTTATTTGCCCGAAAGTTGGCAATTCACAAATATCACAATTCAACAAGACAGAAATACCTAAGTCAAATAGGTTTAACAAACAGAGAACAAGAATGCCTAAAAGACTTTGAAAAACAACAAAGAGAAAACGAAGAGAAAAAAGGGAGAGTGTATATACCTAGTAAGTTTACACCAAACTTCTCACTCAGTCCACCACTAGAAATCTTTGTAGAACTAGTAACAAAAGAACTTAAAGAATTGGATAAAAATACTCCTAAATATACATCAAGTAATAATTTGAGTAGAAAAGAACAACAAGCATTAAAAGAATTACAGAAAAATGAAAATATCATTATAAAGCCTTCAGATAAAGGAGGCAATATAGTGGTATTAAATACCACAGACTATATAGCAACAACTCAAAAATTACTAGATGATAAAGAATGCTATTTGAAACTTAAGGAGGATCCAACAGATGAATGTATAAAAAGGTTAGAAAGAATAGTGGAAGAAGCAAAAGAAATGGAATTAATAACAACAATAGAAAAGAAATTCCTTATAAACAGAAGACCAACTATACCCACATTCTATTCTATACCAAAAATACATAAAAGCCTAACAAATCCCCCCGGAAGACCCATTGTGTCAGGGATAAACAGCATAACCCAAAATCCAAGTGTATATATAGATGAAATTCTAAAGCAATATGTAACAACTCTGCCATCATTTGTCAAAGACACAAAAGACACATTGAGGAGAATAGATGGAATAACAATACAAAACAATTCCCTACTGGTAACAATGGATGTAGAATCACTCTACACAAGCATTAAACATGAACATGGATTACAAGCGGTGAAAGCATACCTAGATTCTAAAGGAGTGGATTATGAAAATCAAAATATATTTACCATAAAACTATTGGAATTTGTTTTGGATAACAATTATTTTATCTTCAACAAACAATGGTATAAACAGATTAGGGGCACGGCAATGGGGACGCCGTGTGCCCCTAACTACGCAAATTTGTATTTAGGCCACTGGGAAAATAATATAGTATTCTCAGAAAACAATGAATCTTATACACAAAAAATAGAACTATGGATAAGATTCATTGACGATATATTGGTCATATGGTCAGGCTCTGAAGAAGAACTCAAAGAGTTCATAAAAAAATTGAATAATAATAAACAAAATTTAAAATTAACATATGAGTTCAATAAAGAAATAGTGACATTCCTTGATTTAAGCATCTATGTAAATTCCAAAAAAGAACTAGCTACAAGAACTTATAGAAAAACAACAGCAACAAACTCGTTGTTACACTGGAAGAGTCACCATCCAATTTCAACAAAGAAAGCCATACCAACAGGCCAGTATCTACGTATAAAAAGAAACTGTAGCAGTCAACAAGAATTCAAAATACAAGCTAAAGAACTACAGGAAAGATTCATTCAAAGAGGATACACAAAAAAAGTGTTGAAGAAAGCATACCATAGGGCCTTAACACAGGATAGAAATCAACTATTGGTTGAAAATAAAAGAGACAAAAAACAACAACCTATACGATTCATCACAAACTTCTCAAGTCAATCCCAACAAATAAGATCTATATTGCAAAAACACTGGAACATCTTGAAATTAGACAGAGATCTGGATGAAGTACTTACAGAACAAAGTACAATTACATACAGAAGAGCAAAAAACCTAAAAGATCTCCTGGTACATAGCCACTATGAAGAAAAGAAAAATAGGAGGAACTGGCTAATAGAAGGCCAAAAAGGATGTAAAGCATGCGGCAAATGTAAAGCGTGTCCATTTTTATTAAAAACCACAGAATTTCAAGATGCAACAGGATTAAAGAATTATAAGATAAGACACAATATAAATTGTCTAACTGAAGGCGTTATCTACCAAATAATTTGCTCATGTAATAAAAAATACACAGGCAAAACCAAAAGACAGTTAAGACGCCGTGTATTAGAACATGTCAATGATGTTTTAAATTTAAAAGATACCTCAATAGCAAAACATGTACGTCATCATCACAACAATAATCCATACTGCTTGAAATTCATAGGTATAGATCACATACCAAAAACAGCAAGAAGAGGAGATTGGGATAAACACCTACTGTGTCAAGAGGCAAAATGGATATTTCAATTGGATACTAAAAAACCACAGGGTTTAAATGAAGAATTTACATATACAGCATTCATTTGAAAAAAACCTCTTATGAAAAATACCTAGATCTAATATATGAATAGGATACAAAAGTTTAACAGAAGAATCTATATATATAGTATTCATTTGAAAGAATTACTAAATAAAACAAAATACCCAATTTTTTTTATTTTTTTTTATTTTTTTAAAACAACTTTTGATCAAAGATAATAAAACTTAAAAGAAGTAATTAGAATACCATCTTTATCTAAAAAAGTCATTAATATAATAATAATAAATATAAAACATAAATAAAATAAATACATATAAATAAATAAGTAAATAAATAACATATACACATATATATAGCAAAATAAAAAACAAAAATAAGTATCCGGATTAGATAAAAAATAAATTAACATGGTATGCAAAATAATTATAATTTAAAATCAAATAATATGTTTAGCAAAGTTAAAATAATACAAAGGCATACTAATGCTAGCAAGTTAAAAGTATTACTTTGAAAGTAATTTCCTTATTTAAAATCATTATACTTATTTAAATAATATAAAGATAATATAGTAAAAAAGAAAGTCAAAAGCAACATATGAAAATAAAGCATGCACAAAAACATTCAGGAACACAAAGAGTTAACTAACTGCCATAGAAACTACGGAACACAAAGAGTTAACTAATTGCCATAGAAACTATAAATAGCTCCACAGAGGAGGCAGCACTGTGCCCCTGATGAGTGAGAGACTGATAGAGCCTCACGAAACGCGCGTCGGGAGATTGTGACGTCATCAGTAAGCGCGATCACAGCGCAGACCACGCCAATATAGCGTGGAGCATGATAGATACAGCTCTAAAGCTCCAGGTCCACTACTAACTTAAAAGAAAGATAGAAAGCCAATTCCTTCACCACAAAGTCTCAATATAGTTACAATAGAGTAATATACAAGAATAAGGAAATAGAAAAGAAAGAAAAAGGAAAAAGGAGTAAAAGCATAATTAAAGCAAAAAAACTGAAGAAAAAGGAGGACATAACCTCCTTCTAAAAAACAATAGACAGAAGCATTAAGGTAATATATAGTTTAAGAAACAGCATAATCAGGAGTGTATACATTTTTAAAAAATAGCACAGCATTAGCACTATAAATGAATAAGGTAAAGTAGTGACTGTGATAGACTAACAGTCACGAGGTAAAAGGGTAATATAAGAGGAAATAAGCACTAAGTCAAATAGCACAAGCACTTTAAGATAAGAATTTTTGAATAACACAACTTGAATTATAATGCACTTTAAGTAATAGAATTCTGAATTAACATAAATCAACAGGATAAAAGATTAACACAAAAGAAATGCAAAGGCTCTTAAAACATATACTCCAGGGAAGTGCTGTATGAATAAACAAAACTATACAACAGACAAAAGGATTATAAAACCTTATCTTAATCTTATGTAAATAATGTAATCTTATGTAAATTAAAATCCAGGGTACCTGATAAGGATTTGACTAAGGAAACATAACCAAATTACACAAATACAATTGAATTTAAAAACCAAATCTTTTATTGACTTGAGCATAATAAAGTAATTAAATAAAAAAGCTGTGATCAAAGCAAAGAACATAATAATAACAAAAATAAAACTTTAATAAACCTCTAATAATTTGCTGGACGTCAAAAAACCCAAAGGATTAAACACCTTGGGTTTAACATGATTTTTTTAATCGTTGCATTTTTAACAACATTTTAAATGTACAAATAAAGATTGAATTTTTTAAAATTAGTATGTGGCAATAATAATTAAAATAAAGGCTGCATAAAAGGTGTTTCGGTACAACCTTGGTTGGTTGTTCAAGGAATCCTAAATAGAATCCACAGGACAATATTTTGGTACGCAGTTTGTATATGTGCCTGATTATCTGTCCTTGCAACTGACTAACATAAACTGTAAATCGCCTCTAATATCCGCCTTCTTTTGCAAGTATATAACCTATGCTATGACGTGGCAATAAACGGAATTAGTACTGAGAATGATTTTGTGTGTGTTACATCCAGTACGGTTCCCCAGAATTCTGATTGGGGCCTGTGTTTTCCAAACCGCCAACTACTGATTAGGAAGCCCCAACAAGCTTCATCTGCATAGAGATGATATTAAAATCGGAAAGATTTTATTAAGGTTCCAAGTGAGGAAGTATAGATGCAGAAGAGAAGTGGGCCTATAACGGAACCTTGGGATACAACAACAGGCAGAGGGCAAAATGAAGAAGAGGTGCCAGAAAAGGGGACACTAATTATTTGGCCTTGGGTGATAATTAGATGCATTAGCTGGAAAAAAAAATATTTAAGTTATAGTATGTATGTTAATTATAGTATGTTTTAGAGATTATGGAAACGTTCCCGTTTTTAGGGAAAGATTGAATATATGTGTGAGAGCAGGGATTAGTGAGGTTGAGAGTTTAGGGAGTAACTGTAATGGAATAGGATCTTGTGGGCAGGTTGTAGGGTGAGAGGTTCATAATAGATTGGAGACTTAATCTTCAGTTACAAGGTTAAAGGAGTCCATAGTGTTTGTGGGAATGTGGAAAGTTGAAGGCTGGTTGTTGTTGGTTAGTTTAAAGGAGCAAGAGTGTGAAATACTTTGAGAGGAGAATTTGCTACAAATGTTTTTGATCTTATCTTTAAAGTGTTTGACAAGGTCCTCGGCTGTAAGACAAGAGGGGGCAGGAGGTATAGGAGAGAGGATGAGATTGGTAAATGTGGTGAACAAATGTTTAGGGTTGGAGGATAGATTAGATATCAATGTTGGGAAATATTGTTTGGCATGGTTGAGGGCAGAGAAGCAGCAGCGCAATATAAACTTGTAATGGAAAAAGTCTGCTGAGATTTCCTCCATAAGCGTTCAGCAGTACGGGAGTGTGTGTTTGTTTAGTGTGCTATGGTTGTGGATGTGACCAAGGCCAAAATTTGTCCATTGAGGAATTTGTCCCATGTGAGAGGCTGAGGGAAGTGAAAGTAGTTTAGCGGCAGCCGGGGAGGTGGGAGTTTCAATGGCATTGGTGAAATCGTCAAAAAGGAGTGAAATAACATTGGAGGGGAGAAACTGAGGGAGCCAGGAGGTAAAATGATTTAGATATAAAGAGCGTAGTCCAGGTGGGCGGTAGTTTGTGAGAGGCTGAGGGAGGAGGTAAGTGGAAGTAGTTTAGCAGCAGCGGGGGAGGTGGGAGTGTCAATAGCAATAAGGGTTGTGCAGATGGGCGGCAGACTACAGATGAGAAGAGGCGGGGAGTGTGAATTTCAAAAGATTAGAATGAAAGGGAGGAAACAGGGGGTATGGAATAAATAGTGCAACAAGAGGAAAATAGTATGCCCAGACCACCACCTTGTTTATTCCCAGTTCGAGGTATGTGACGAAAGGGAAGGCCACCAAGTGAGAGTACTGCAGGGGACGAGGTGTCAGATGAAGAGAGCTAGGTTTCAGTGATAGCCAGCAGATTGAGGGACTTGAAAATGAATAGGTTGTGAATGAAAGTAAGTTTATTGCATACAGATCTTGAATTTTGGAGGGCAGAGGAGAAGGGCAAGGTGGATGGTTTGTGACAGGAGATAATTATTAAATTATCGGGGGGGGGGTTGCTACATTTGGGCCTGATAGCAGGAGGAAATGATTGAGGGGCCTGGATTAGGAGATATATTTCCTGCAGCAAGAAGAAGAAGGAAAGAGAGAGAGGCGAGATTGGAGTGGGACTTACAGAATTGTGTTTGTTTATGAGCACCAAAAGAGGGAGGAGATAGTGACTGGAGAAAGGAGAGGAGCACATGGGAGCATAAAAGAGGAGAGAAGGGAAGGAGAAATGTTTATGTTCGAAACATGGTGTGGAGAAGTTGGGGTGAAGAGCCTGAGAAAAAGGCTTTATGCAACGGTGTGTAATGTAAGGGAATAATTAGGAATAGTTAACAGGAGTTGCTAATTGATCCAGTATATTTGCCATGAAAACCTTATGGATAAGCAAAATCATAACAATCGATGTGCCTGGTGTGCTGCAGTCATGGGGAGTTGGACATGACTGAATGACTAAACGACAAACAACATCAACCCAGGCATGTCTCTTTCATACATGATAGTTCTAATTTTCACATTTCATAACACTGCGGTCAGTACATAGTGCAAAACTTCAGGTAATGTTCTGTAGTTTTATTTGGGGCAATCCCTGTTCTTTCCTCATTTACTCTAAAAGTTCTGCATTGATTTAAGTTTTGCATTTTTCTATCTATTCATTAGAACTAAAAGAATGTTACCCTTCCCTTCCTGGAATATATTGTAGTTTCTATAATTACTCACCACCCACCTTGGCAGTCTCTATGAGTCTTCCACACAACTCCAATGTTTTGAAGGATGGAAACTAGTAATATTGAAATGGAAGTTTAATTCTGAAGAAATTCATTGTAGAAACATCTATTGTCGTTCTTAGAATAGCCTTTGCTTTAATATATTACTTCCCCACAAAAAACATGATCATATTCAGCATACTACCTAAAATAATATTTCCAAAAAAAGTTCAGTATGTTGATGAAGTCTACACTCATTTGGAGATGGTATATTACTAAATTTCAGCTTTCAACAATATATTTGATTTGGAGGCTTCAGCACAGAGATCTTTCGGCTGCAAGAGTAACTTCCTTAGAAATAGTGATTGGAAGTCATTTATTGGATCCTTAAAAGTCAGATGGATTACAATAAAGTTCTTTATAAAGAGGTTTTTGTTTGGAGCTTATATTGTGAGGCAACAATATTAGGAGTATACTCCTTCGGTGCTCATTGTGGGGCTCGCAGTGAGCGCTAATGGCTTGTACGTGTCTGGCTTGACAGGGCTGAAAGGAGCACCGTGACTGGCCTGACGGGGCTGCAATGATTGCCAAAGGCGCTCATCGCAAGGCCCATACGTAACTGGCTTGAGGGGAGGAGAGGCTCCAAATGTCTTACAGGCTTGAAAAAGATTACAGATTTAACAGCCGCCATTTTTTTCAAGCCCGTAATTCGGAAGCCATAGGAAGACTGCCAAAAGATGCCAATTAATTAAACAATTAACTTACAACCTCACACACAGCACAGGGGGAGAGGAGTTCATTGTGGGCCTCTCAATGAGCTCCGAAGGCCTTTGATTTAAAATATTACTCACCCACAAAAAAACATGATCATATTCAGCATACTACCTAAATTAATATTTCCAAAAAAAGTTCAGTTTGTTGATGAAGTCTACACTCATTTGGAGATGGTATATTACTACATTTCAGCTTTCAACAATATATTTGATTTGGAGGCTTCAGCACAGAGATCTTATGGCTTTAAGAGTAACTTCCTTAGAAATAGTGATTGGAAGTCATTTATTGGATCCTTAAAAGTCAGATGGATTACAATAAAGTTCTTTATAAAGAGGTTTTTGTTTGGAGCTTATATTGTGAGGCAACAATATTAGGAGTATACTCCTTCGGTGCTCATTGTGGGGCTCGCAGTGAGCGCTAATGGCTTGTACGTGTCTGGCTTGACAGGGCTGAAAGGAGCACCGTGACTGGCCTGACGGGGCTGCAATGATTGCCAAAGGCGCTCATCGCAAGGCCCATACGTAACTGGCTTGAGGTGAGGAGAGGCTCCAAATGGCTTACAGGCTTAAAAAAGATTACAGATTTAACGGCCGCCATTTTTTTCAAGCCCGTAATTCGGAAGCCATAGGAAGACTGCCAAAAGATGCCAATTAATTAAACAATTAACTTACAACCTCACACACAGCACAGGGGGAGAGGAGTTCATTGTGGGCCTCTCAATGAGCTCCGAAGGCCTTTGCTTTAATATATTACTCACCCAAAAAAAACATGATCATATTCAGCATACTACCTAAATTAATATTTTCAAAAAAAGTTCAGTTTGTTGATGAAGTCTACATTCATTTGGAGATGGTATATTACTACATTTCAGCTTTCAACAATATATTTGATTTGGAGGCTTCAGCACAGAGATCTTTCGGCTGCAAGAGTAACTTCCTTAGAAATAGTGATTGAAGGTCAAATATCATTGATCTCTGTCTAACTTTCAATTCTGTTGGCTCTGATTGGATTCAGTGATTGAACATTTATTGGATCCTTAGAAGTCAGATGGATTACAATAAAGTTTTTATAAGGAGGCTTTTGTTAGGAGATTATAGTGTGAGGCCGCAATATTATGAGTATTCTACACTTTCCACTCTCCTCCTGAACCTGTTCAGAAAACACCAATATACAATGGAAAAAACTATCTCTCCCATAATTAGAACAGTCTACATTACCGTATAAAGTCACCTTCAATAACCACTCATCACCACATTATGAAATAAAATGTTACAATACGCTCTGATTACCAATAAACTTAATAATGAGAAGCCCCTAAATGTGTACTATACTGCTCAATCACATAACATATGATTTACCTGGCAAAAGAAAACAAGAACATAAAGAGTCAACTGCCCATCTTTCTTTAGCCACTTGATTCCCAGGGAATGAGGCAAACTTATGTATATAACTACTTAACTAGTGCTATTTTACATACAGAACCCATAGCCTGTAGGGGGTGGGGAGTTATCCTATAGGACCTTAATCCTTTATCCTATTGTTAATTGACTATTTACAGGAGCAGCCTAAAACCTTCAAATTTTCTCAAAATCAAAATTAGTCAAATTTACTCCCATGTATCTAACCTTGTTTAGAAAAAAAGAAATGTCTCCCTACATCAAACCAAAATTTTATGCAATATTTAAAACTTTTTTTAATAAGATTTTTTTATTTTCTTTAGTAAAAATGCAGGACAAACATGTGAAATAAGACAATTACAATAGAGTATATAAAAACATAAAAAAAATGTACAAGATATTTTTGTTTATTATAAAATACATCAGAAAATTCCGATAAACAACAGTGTATTGAGTTTACTTTTAAATATTAGCATTTAAAATGTATGAGTTTTAACAAGGAATATAACTCAAACATTTCTGTTTTATGTCTCTATAGCCAAGTGCAATTTTAATTGATGTAGTATACCGTGTTCAATTAGAGTGCATTCATATCCTAAATGAGACCCAATTGGACTACACCTATACTCTATCACTAACTCTTAACAGTAAAAGACAGACCACACAAAACAGGGAAAAAAAGAGAGCAGAAAAAAATTGAAACAAAATCATACTGAGTGTTGCGTTGAAACCAAGGTCTCGACGGTAGAGGATCCTGCAAATCAGACTTTGGCAGAAGTTCACAATTTTTTTATTGGTTCAGAGATTCAATATTTGGTCCCTTAAACACCATTTACTTTCTGAAATGGGATTCAAGATCAATATCAAAAGATTGGTGTCCATCAAAAGATTTATACAAATAATGTTTTTAACTTCAGTCAATGATGGAAGGTCACTTTTTTCCATTTAGAGACTATTCATTTCTTAGCAATTATGAGAATTTGAATCATGAAAGCTTTCAATTCCTGAGAACATGTTCAAGAAAAAATGTGAAACAATACCGTTTCAGGGGAAAGAGCTAGTTGTTGTTTACTAACTTTGGTAATGTATCTGAATAATTATCGTCTTTGCTCATTTAGTATAAGTTGATTGTTACTAAATGCCATTGATTAATTATTTTAATACAGGTTCCTATAGGCAGCATTTTTTACATATCTCTCTGTTAACTTAAAAGCTCCATAACATTTCTCAACTAGCCATATAATTTTCAGCTCGAGTTCCAAAGATTTGATTTTGATCGATTTAGAGTGTTCAAAGTTATTTCTGATAACATTATAGCATCTCAAAATGAGGTGTGCCCTGTTTTTAGAGATTAAAATGTGTTCAAACTCTGACAAGTGTCTAATGCAGGTGGGGCCAAATTATAGACCTCAAGATTCCAGCCACAGACTTTGAGAAAACCCGTATTTAAGACATGTCATCAAAAGAGATAAAAATATCAGCTGGGTAAAGATCTCTTAAATAAAGGAGCATCTTTTTAACCATTATCTTAAGAAAGTTTGAGCGCAAATAGTTCACCAAAAAGGCAATAGGAGTAATTGGACTTGGAAAGGTAAGTAGCTTATATTTGTTGTTAAGTTGAATTCAAATCTTAATGGATTTCTCTATTAGTTTTGATTCAGAGGAAATATCTAAAACTTGTATAGGGTCCAAGAATATTATTCCCCTTGTGTCTCCTAAAGAAATTAAATAATTTTCCATTTGCCACCAATGATTCAGTTCCTCTGACTCAGACCATCTGCTCATATAAGCTAAATGAATGTCCTCATAATAGTTCCTCATAATAGGGGAAGCAACTCCCCCCTTATTGATTCTATGTGCCATAATGGTTTTATACATTCTGATTTTTTTAGAATTCTGTATAAATGTATCTATGCACGACAATACACCTCATAACATAACTCAATTTTGGCAACAGGACACTTTTGGCAGTAATTATTCTATCTGACCACAAAATATTAAGTTGTTTCCAAGAAGAACTTGTATCTTTTATTTTGTTTAAAACTATCTAAAATGTTCTTTTTATTGCTTGTTTTGGGTACAGGTATAATAAAATCCCCAAATGTTTTATATAGGATGACCATTTATAATGAAACTGCTTTTTAAGTGCCTCAATGTCGTGTTCTAGGACATTCATTACCATTGCTTCTGACTTTGCGGTGTTTAATATATAGTTAGACACAAAAATATCTATTAAATCATCAGGTCCAGTAAAAGAGTTTGAAGGATCCTCCAAAGACAGAATAATATCGTCTGTGAATAAGGACACTTTATATTGGGAGTAACCAATATTAACTCTCTTGCTCTAATGGCAGCAGCCAACGGTTCTATCATAAGTACAAATACTATTGGGAAAAGTTGGCACCCTTGTCTTGTGCTGTTCAAGATATAGAATTTTTCTGATAAACCCAAGGCCTTTGACAGAGGCCCCATAAAATACTAAAATGGCCTTAGACCCGAAATCTCCTAGACCATATTTGGCTCATGTACACTCCATGAAGTCCAACCCCGCCATTTCAAAGGCCTTTTCTGCATCAAGGCTTAAGAGAATTAAAGGCACTTTTGTATGTTTTGCTCTGGAAATAATATTTATCAATTTTCTAAGATTGTCAGTACCCTGTCTGCCAGTGATAAAACCTGTTTGTTCTTCACTAACAACTGCATTTAGCCGTGAAATTGGTTGAAAGCTTTTGCACTCAGTAGTCTCCTGTTGGTCTTTGGGAATGTTAATAATTAGAGCTTCTAACATCTCTGACAGGCCTGTCCCAATTTTCTTAATTTCATTAAGAGCCTCCAGCATAGGTTTAACCAGCTCTCCTTGGCAGATCCTATAGTATTGATTAATAGAGCCATTGGGGGTTGTTGATGTAAACATTTTTAAGTCTGCAATAGCCAATAATATTTATTTCTCTGTGATGTCACTATTCAACAAAGCAAAATATTTTTAAAAGATCTGATGTGTCTCAACCTTCCTTAAAAAATTATGAATACCTTCCAAAGAGGGTTTCGTCCTCTCAATGTTGTCTGGTAAATTATAAATTTTTTGATAAAAGCTGCCAAATGTTTTTGCAATTTCTTCTGGATTCGTGATTACTTTCCCCTTGTTATAAAGTCTTTCAACTTGATATGGGTTTTATGTTTAAGTTTGTTGGCTAAAAGCTTCCCAGACTTATTACCACAATGAAACAATCGCTTTTGAAGACCAAAGCGAGTTGTCTGCTGAAGTCTCCTTTTTTTTATTTGGGTTCGGATCAATCTAATCTGTTCAATTACAAACCTATCTGGGTTTATTTTGTTCTGTTGATCCAATTTAGCTAAATCAATGTGGAGTTCTCTTAAGGTCTCTCCTTTTTCTTTTGCTCTCACCATCTAATAAAACATTCTCTAATGTAGGCTTTATGTGCCAGCTATACTGTAGTTGTTAGATACATCTGAGCCTCTATTTATCCCAAAAAAAAAAAACTATCAATTTCTTGTTTAAGACTATCAACAAGTCTTTGATCTTTCTATAAGAAGCTATCCAACTACCATGATGGACGGACCTGACAGTTTTTGCCCAAATGCAAAGAAATTGACACTAATGCATGATCTGCTCTCAAAATTGGATTGATTTCAGACCTTGAAATAACTTTTAGAGCCGCCTCGTTAACAGATATATCATTTAGCCTCACATTAAAGTCCCCACTAACTATTAGCAGCCGAGAGAAGATATTTGTAGTTTTTTTTAGTTAATAAATCTAACTTGACCCTTGTCTGGAGCCTAAATGTTGAGGAGAACATATTTACTATGGTCCCCATCAAAAGGGAATAACAACCCTCAACATCTGTCTCTATGAATTCCTCTTTAATGGCTAAGTATTTGCTAAAAAATATGAATGTACCTCTTATTTTTTTTTTTTTTGAATGAAGAATTACAACCCAATGTATAATGCTTATCAAAGTATTTAGAAACCCTGTCAATTTGCCAATTTTTTTTTGTAGACAAATGGTATCAGCTTTTGCTTTATAAAATTAATTGAAAAACATTTCTCTCTTTCCTGGAGCGTTAAAACCCTGGATATTCTGGCTTACAATTTTGAGTTGCATTTAGGAATTATAAACTAATGAAACATTAGTCTGAGATGCAGTCAATCATCAACCCTGTTGCCCTCGGCAAAAACACAACACCAAAGAAAAGAGAGAAAAAAACAAAAACAAAACAACAAAAAAAAAACACACACAAAGACACAGTGAACACCAAGTGAAGCTAATTTTTGCGCCCCCCTCTGGCTACTCATAGCGATAGGGCCGTCCTTACGTGGTGCAAAATGATGAACCAAAATAAGTTCAAAGAACCCAAAATGTGCAGCTTTTATAGAAACCAGGAGTATATTTCTAGTACCCAATGATGGAAATTTTAACCATGCAATTTAGAGTTGTTTTCTATTTTCTCTCTCTTTTCCCCCTTTTCCTTCCATCTTTCCTTTCTTTACTCTTATTCTATTTTTTCCTTTTGTTTCCCTGTTTTCCTCTCCCCTTCCTCTCCTTCCTTCCCCTTGCACGTTTACTCTTACTTTCCCCCAATTGATGTAGAGACTCTAGCTTTACCCAACCAAATGGTAAATGTTCTCCTAGCGCTGGTGGAGATGAGCGGGGGGATTATAGTATGTTTTAGAGATTATTGAAACTTTCCCGTTTTTAGGGAAAGATTGAATATATTTGTGAGAGCAGGGATTAGGGAGGTAGAGAGGTGAGGGAGTAACTGTAATGGAATAGGATCTTGTGGACAGGTTGTAAGGTGAGAGGTTCATAATAGATTGGAGACTTAATCTTCAGTTACAAGGTTAAAGGAGTCCATGGTTGTTGTTGGTTAGTTTAAAGGAGCAAGTGTGTGAAATAGTTTGAGAGGAGAATTTGCTACAAATGTTTTCGATCTTATCTTTAAAGTGTTTGACAGGGTCCTCGGCTGTAAAACAAGAGGGGGCAGGAGGTGTAGGAGAGAGGATGAGATTGGTAAATGTGGTGAACAAATGTTTAGGGTTGAAGGATAGATTAGATATCAATGTTGGGAAATATTGCTGTTTGGCAAGGTTGAGGGCAGAGAAGCAGCAGTGCAATAAAAACTTGAAATGGACAAAGTGTGTGTTTGTTTGGTGTGCTATGGTTGTGGATGTGACCAAGGCCGAAATTTGTCCATTGAGGAATTTGTCCCATGTGAGAGGCTGAGGGAAGTGAAAGTAGTTTAGCGGCAGCCGGGGAGGTGGGAGTTTCAATGGCAATGGTGAAATTGCCAAAAAGGAGTGAAATAACATTGGAGGGGAGAAACTGAGGAAGCCAGGGGGGGGGGAATTATTTAGAAATAAAGAGCGTAGTCCAGGTTGGCAGTAGATTGTGAGAGGCTGAGGAAGGAGGTAAGTGGAAGTAGTTTAGCGGTAGCGGGGGAGGTGGGAGTGTCAATTGCAATAAGGGTTGTCCAGATAGGCGGCAGATTACAGATATAGATGAGAAGTGTTAATTTCAAAAGATGAGAATGGAAGGGAGAAAACAGGGGGTATGGAATAAATAGTGCAGCAAGAGGAAAGTAGTTTGCCCAGACCACCACCCTGTTTATTCCCAGATCGAGGTATGTGACGAAAGTGAAGGCCACCAATTGAGAGTAATGCAGGGGAGGAGGTGTCTGATGAAGAGAGCCAGGTTTCAGTGATAGCCAGCAGATTGAGGGAATTGAAAATGAATAGGTTGTGAATGAAATTAAGTTTATTGTATACATATATTGAATTTTGGAGGGAAGAGGAGAAGGGCAAGGTGGATGGTTTGTGACAGGAGATAATTATTAAATTATGGGGCGGGGGTTTTGGGATTTTGCTACACTTGGGCCTGATAGCAGGAGGAAATGATTGAGAGGCCTGGATTAGGAGATATGTTTCCTGCAGCAAGTAGAAGAAGGAAAGAGAGAGAGACGAGATTGGAGTGGGACTTACAGATAAGTTTTTGTTTATGAGCACCAAAAGAGGGAGGAGATAGTGACTGGAGGAAGGAGAGGAGCGCATGGGAGCATAAAGGAGGAGAGAAGGGAAGGAGAAATGGTTATGTTCGAAACATGGTGTGGAAAAGTTGTGGAGAAGAGCCTGAGAAAAAGGCTTTATGAGACAGTGTGTAATGTAAGGGAATAATTAGGAATAGTTAACAGGAGTTGCTAATTGATCCAGTATATTTGCCATGAAAACCTTATGGATAAGCAAAAACATAACAATCAATGTGCCTGGTGTGCTGCAGTCACAAGAAGTTGGACATGACTGAATGACTAAACAACAAACAACATCAACCCACACATGTTTCTTTCATACATGATAGTTAGTGATGTCGCGAACAATACATTTTCGGTTCGCGAACCGCGAACGCGAACCGCCGCAAATGTTGTCGAACCGGCGATCCGCCATAGACTTCAATGGGCAGGCGAATTTTAAAACCCACAGGGACTCTTTCTGGCCACAATAGTGATGGGAAAGTTGTTTCAGCGGGACTAACACCTGGACTGTGGCATGCCGGAGGGGGATCCGTGGCAAAACTCCCACGGAAAATTACATAGTTGATGCAGAGTCTGGTTTTAAGCCATAAAGGGCATAAATTACCTAACATTCCTAAATTGTTTGGAATAACGTGCTTTAAAACATCAGGTATGATGTTGTATCGATCAGGTAGTGTAAGGGTTAGGGCCGCTTCACAGTGACAGACCAAACTCCCCTTTTAACGCACCGCAAACATTCCCTTTGCACAACCGCAAACTCCCCATTTGCACAAGGTTGGATACCAAGCTAGCCATGTCCCGTTCCTTGTCCTCACTGATGTCATTTAAGGTCTCTTCCTCCACCCAGCCACCAAGCTTTCCCGAAAGGTGACAACAAGCCCCCTGGGACGCCTGCTGTGTTTGGTCTTCCACCTCCTCAAAGCCAACTTCCTCCTCTGACTCCTCTTCTTCAGACTCCTCTCTCTGCGTTGCCTCTGTCTGCATTATTATAAGGTGTGTACTGATAAGTAGTACTATTCCTATCGGTTTAATCCCTTTTACGTCCACTATTAAAGGACGTGTATATGGCATGGATTTTTGGAACAGGGAGATGGAAAAAGATGCTTGGTCGGACCTCCTACTTCGAATTTGGGGCACTGCACGTGCAATCTAAGGTGCCACCAGATAGGAGAGGTGTATTAAGTTGTACTACTCATTCCTATCAGTTTAATACCTGTTACGTTACCTATCAGGGGTGTGTATAAGGCCTGGATTTTTAGAACCGGGAGATGGAAAAAGATGCTTTGTTGGTCGTATCACTTCAATTTTGGGGCACGGCACGTGCAATCAAAGATGCCACCAGATAGGAGTGGCGTGTTTGTAAGTACTACTCTTATCAGTTTAATACTTGTTACGTCACCGATTAGGGGACGTGTATAAGGCCTCGATTTTTAGAACCGGCAGATGGAAAAAGATGCTTTGTTGGTCGTATCACTTAAATTTTGAGGGAACGTCACGTACAATCAAAGGTGCCACCAGATAGGAGTGGCGTGTTTGTAAGTACTACTCTTATAAGTTTAATACTTGTTACGTCACCTATCAGGGGGCGTGTATAAGGCCTGGATTTTTAGAACCGGTAGATGGAAAAAGATGCTTTGTTGGTCGTATCACTTCAATTTTGGGGCACGGCGCGTGCAATCAAAGGTGCCACCAGATAGGAGTGGTGTGTTTGTAAGTACTACTCTTATCAGTTTAATACCTGTTACAGCACCTATCAGGGGGCGTGTATAAGGCCTGGATTTTTAGAACCGGGAGATGGAAAAAGATACATTGTTGGTCGTATCACTTCAATTTTGGGGCACGGCGCATGCAATCAAAGGTGCCACCAGATAGGAGTGGCATGTTTGTAAGTACTATTCTTATCTATTTAATACCTGTTACAGCACCTATCAGGGGGCGTGTATAAGGCCTGGATTTTTAGAACCGGGAGATGGAAAAAGATGCTTTGTTGGTCGTATCACTTCAATTTTGGGGCACGGCGCTGGTAATCAAAGGTGCCACCAGATAGGAGTGGCATGTTTGTAAGTACTACTCTTATCAGTTTAATACTTGTTACGTCACCTATCAGGGGGTGTGTATAAGGCCTGGATTTTTAGAACCAGGAGATGGAAAAAGATGCTTTGTTGGTCGTATCACTTTAATTTTGGGGCACGGCGCGTGCAATCAAAGGTGCCACCAGATAGGAGTGGCGTGTTTGTAAGTACTACTCTTATCAGTTTAATACTTGTTACGTCACCTATCAGGGGGCGTGTATAAGGCCTGGATTTTTAGAACCGGTAGATGGTAATAGATGCTTTGTTGGTCGTATCACTTCAATTTTGGGGCACGGTTCGTGCAATCAAAGGTGCCACCAGATAGGAGTGGCGTGTTTGTAAGTACTACTCTTATCAGTTTAATACCTGTTACAGCACCTATCAGGGGGCGTGTATAAGGCCTGGATTTTTAGAACCGGGAGATGGAAAAAGATGCTTTGTTGGTCGTATCATTTCAATTTTGAGGCACGGCACGTGCAATCAAAGGTGCCACCAGATAGGAGTGGCGTGTTTGTAAGTACTACTCTTATCAGTTTAATACCTGTTACAGCACCTATCAGGGGGCGTGTATAAGGCCTGGATTTTTAGAACCGGGAGATGGAAAAAGATACATTGTTGGTCGTATCACTTCAATTTTGGGGCAAGGCGCGTGCAATCAAAGGTGCCACCAGATAGGAGTGGCATGTTTGTAAGTACTATTCTTATCAGTTTAATACCTGTTACAGCACCAATCAGGGGGCGTGTATAAGGCCTGGATTTTTAGAACCGGGAGATGGAAAAAGATGCTTTGTTTGGTCGTATCACTTCAATTTTGGGGCACGGCGCGTGCAATCAAAGGTGCCACCAGATAGGAGTGGCATGTTTGTAAGTACTACTCTTATCAGTTTAATACTTGTTACGTCACCTATCAGGGGGTGTGTATAAGGCCTGGATTTTTAGAACCGGGAGATGGAAAAAGATGCTTTGCTGGTCGTATCACTTCAATTTTGGGGCACGGCGCGTGCAATCAAAGGTGCCACCAGATAGGAGTGGCGTGTTTGTAAGTACTACTCTTATCAGTTTAATACTTGTTACGTCACCTATCAGGGGGTGTGTATAAGGCCTTGATTTTTAGAACCAGAAGATGGAAAAAGATGCTTTGTTGGTCCTATCCCTTCAATTTTGGGGCACGGCGGGTGCAATCAAAGGTGCCACCAAATAGGAGTGGCGTGTTTGTAAGTACTACTCTTATCAGTTTAATACCTGTTACAGCACCTATCATGGGGCATGTATAAGGCCTGGATTTTTAGAACCGGGAGATGGAAAAAGATGCTTTGTTGGTCGTATCACTTCAATTTTGGGGCACGGCGCGTGCAATCAAAGGTGCCACCAGATAGGAGTGGCGTGTTTGTAAGTACTACTCTTATCAGTTTAATACTTGTTATGTCACCTATCAGGGGGCGTGTATAAGGCCTGGATTTTTAGAACCAGGAGATGGAAAAAGATGCTTTGTTGGTCGTATCACTTCAATTTTGGGGCACTGCGCGTGCAATCAAAGGTGCCACCAAATAGGAGTGGCGTGTTTGTAAGTACTACTCTTATCAGTTTAATACCTGTTACAGCACCTATCAGGGGGCGTGTATAAGGCCTGGATTTTTAGAACCAGGAGATGGAAAAAGATGCTTTGTTGGTCGTATCACTTCAATTTTGAGGCACGGCACGTGCAATCAAAGGTGCCACCAAATAGGAGTGGCGTGTTTGTAAGTACTACTCTTATCAGTTTAATACCTGTTACAGCACCAATCAGGGGGCGTGTATAAGGCCTGGATTTTTAGAACCGGGAGATGGAAAAAGATGCTTTGTTGGTCGTATCACTTCAATTTTGGGGCACGGCGCGTGCAATCAAAGGTGCCACCAGATAGGAGTGGCATGTTTGTAAGTACTACTCTTATCAGTTTAATACTTGTTACGTCACCTATCAGGGGGTGTGTATAAGGCCTGGATTTTTAGAACCGGGAGATGGAAAAAGATGCTTTGCTGATCGTATCACTTCAATTTTGGGGCACGGCGCGTGCAATCAAAGGTGCCACCAAATAGGAGTGGCGTGTTTGTAAGTACTACTCTTATCAGTTTAATACTTGTTACGTCACCTATCAGGGGGTGTGTATAAGGCCTTGATTTTTAGAACCAGAAGATGGAAAAAGATGCTTTGTTGGTCCTATCTCTTCAATTTTGGGGCACGGCAGGTGCCACCAAATAGGAGTGGCGTGTTTGTAAGTACTACTCTTATCAGTTTAATACCTGTTACAGCACCTATCATGGGGCATGTATAAGGCCTGGATTTTTAGAACCGGGAGATGGAAAAAGATGCTTTGTTGGTCGTATCACTTCAATTTTGGGGCACGGCGCGTGCAATCAAAGGTGCCACCAGATAGGAGTGGCGTGTTTGTAAGTACTACTCTTATCAGTTTAATACTTGTTATGTCACCTATCAGGGGGCGTGTATAAGGCCTGGATTTTTAGAACCAGGAGATGTAAAAAGATGCTTTGTTGGTCGTATCACTTCAATTTTGGGGCACGGCGCGTGCAATCAAAGGTGCCACCAAATAGGAGTGGCGTGTTTGTAAGTACTACTCTTATCAGTTTAATACCTGTTACAGCACCTATCAGGGGGCGTGTATAAGGCCTGGATTTTTAGAACCAGGAGATGGAAAAAGATGCTTTGTTGGTCGTATCACTTCAATTTTGGGGCACGGCGCGTGCAATCAAAGGTGCCACCAAATAGGAGTGGCGTGTTTGTAAGTACTACTCTTATCAGTTTAATACCTGTTACAGCACCTATCAGGGGGCGTGTATAAGGCCTGGATTTTTAGAACCAGGAGATGGAAAAAGATGCTTTGTTGGTCGTATCACTTCAATTTTGGGGCACGGCGCGTGCAATCAAAGGTGCCACCAGATAGGAGTGGCGTGTTTGTAAGTACTACTCTTATCAGTTTAATACCTGTTACAGCACCTATCAGGGGGCATGTATAAGGCCTGGATTTTTAGAACCGGGAGATGGAAAAAGATGCTTTGTTGGTCGTATCACTTCAATTTTGGGGCACGGCGCGTGCAATCAAAGGTGCCACCAGATAGGAGTGGCGTGTTTGTAAGTACTACTCTTATCAGTTTAATACTTGTTAAGTCACCTATCAGGGGGGGTGTATAAGGCCTGGATTTTTAGAACCAGGAGATGTAAAAAGATGCTTTGTTGGTCGTATCACTTCAATTTTGGGGCACTGCGCGTGCAATCAAAGGTGCCGCCAAATAGGAGTGGCGTGTTTGTAAGTACTACTCTTATCAGTTTAATACCTGTTACAGCACCTATCAGGGGGCGTGTATAAGGCCTGGATTTTTAGAACCAGGAGATGGAAAAAGATGCTTTGTTGGTCGTATCACTTCAATTTTGAGGCCCGACACGTGCAATCAAAGGTGCCACCAAATAGGAGTGGCGTGTTTGTAAGTACTACTCTTATCAGTTTAATACCTGTTACAGCACCTATCAGGGGGCGTGTATAAGGCCTGGATTTTTAGAACCAGGAGATGGAAAAAGATGCTTTGTTGGTCGTATCACTTTAATTTTGGGGCACGGCGCGTGCAATCAAAGGTGCCACCAGATAGGAGTGGCGTGTTTGTAAGTACTACTCTTATCAGTTTAATACTTGTTACGTCACCTATCAGGGGGCGTGTATAAGGCCTCGATTTTTAGAACCGGCAGATGGAAAAAGATGCTTTGTTGGTCGTATCACTTCAATTTTGGGGCACGGCGCGTGCAATCAAAGGTGCCACCAGATAGGAGTGGCGTGTTTGTAAGTACTACTCTTATCAGTTTAATACCTGTTAGAGCACCTATCAGGGGGCGTGTATAAGGCCTGGATTTTTAGAACCTGGAGATGGAAAAAGATGCTTTGTTGGTCGTATCACTTCAATTTTGGGGCACGGCGCGTGCAATCAAAGGTGCCACCAGATAGGAGTGGCGTGTTTGTAAGTACTACTCTTATCAGTTTAATACTTGTTACGTCACCTATCAGGGGGCGTGTATAAGGCCTGGATTTTTAGAACCAGGAGATGGAAAAAGATGCTTTGTTGGTCGTATCACTTCAATTTTGGGGCACGGCGCGTGCAATCAAAGGTGCCACCAGATAGGAGTGGCGTGTTTGTAAGTACTACTCTTATCAGTTTAATACTTGTTACGTCACCTATCAGGGGGCGTGTATAAGGCCTGGATTTTTAGAACCAGGAGATGGAAAAAGATGCTTTGTTGGTCGTATCACTTCAATTTTGGGGCACGGCGCGTGCAATCAAAGGTGCCACCAGATAGGAGTGGCGTGTTTGTAAGTACTACTCTTATCAGTTTACTACTTGTTACGTCACCTATCAAGGGGCGTGTATAAGGCCTTGATTTTTAGAACCAGGAGATGGAAAAATATGCTTTGTTGGTCGTATCACTTAAATTTTGGGGCACGGCGCGTGCAATCAAAGGTGCCACCAGATAGGAGTGGTGTGTTTGTAAGTACTACTCTTATCAGTTTAATACTTGTTACGTCACCTATCAGGGGGCGTGTATGAGGCCTGGATTTTTAGAACCAGGAGATGGAAAAAGATGCTTTGTTGGTCGTATCACTTAAATTTTGGGGCACGGCGCGTGCAATCAAAGGTGCCACCAAATAGGAGTGGCGTGTTTGTATGTACTACTCTTATCAGTTTACTACTTGTTACGTCACCTATCAAGGGGCGTGTATAAGGCCTTGATTTTTAGAACCAGGAGATGGAAAAATATGCTTTGTTGGTCGTATCACTTCAATTTTGGGGCACGGCGCGTGCAATCAAAGGTGCCACCAGATAGGAGTGGCGTGTTTGTAAGTACTACTCTTATCAGTTTAATACTTGTTACGTCACCTATCAGGGGGCGTGTATAAGGCCTGGATTTTTAGAACCAGGAGATGGAAAAAGATGCTTTGTTGGTCGTATCACTTCAATTTTGGGGCACGGCGCGTGCAATCAAAGGTGCCACCAAATAGGAGTGGCGTGTTTGTAAGTACTACTCTTATCAGTTTAATACCTGTTACAGCACCTATCAGGGGGCGTGTATAAGGCCTGGATTTTTAGAACCCGGGAGATGGAAAAAGATGCTTTGTTGGTCGTATCACTTCAATTTTGGGGCACGGCGCGTGCAATCAAAGGTGCCACCAGATAGGAGTGGCGTGTTTGTAAGTACTACTCTTATCAGTTTAATACTTGTTACGTCACCTATCAGGGGGCGTGTATAAGGCCTGGATTTTTAGAACCAGGAGATGGAAAAAGATGCTTTGTTGGTCGTATCACTTCAATTTTGGGGCACGGCGCGTGCAATCAAAGGTGCCACCAGATAGGAGTGGCGTGTTTGTAAGTACTACTCTTATCAGTTTAATACCTGTTACAGCACCTATCAGGGGGCATGTATAAGGCCTGGATTTTTAGAACCCGGGAGATGGAAAAAGATGCTTTGTTGGTCGTATCACTTCAATTTTGGGGCACGGCGCGTGCAATCAAAGGTGCCACCAGATAGGAGTGGCGTGTTTGTAAGTACTACTCTTATCAGTTTAATACTTGTTACGTCACCTATCAGGGGGCGTGTATAAGGCCTGGATTTTTAGAACCAGGAGATGGAAAAAGATGCTTTGTTGGTCGTATCACTTCAATTTTGGGGCACGGCGCGTGCAATCAAAGGTGCCACCAGATAGGAGTGGCGTGTTTGTAAGTACTACTCTTATCAGTTTAATACTTGTTACGTCACCTATCAGGGGGCGTGTATAAGGCCTGGATTTTTAGAACCAGGAGATGTAAAAAGATGCTTTGTTGCTCGTATCACTTCAAT